>DWAP01000346.1:0-22751 GCA_018230625.1 Heliconius eleuchia | reverse complement strand
CGAACCCACAACCAGTCAGTTTTACAGTCACACTTTGTGCCACTGCGCCACGACTGGCCTCAAATATCAGCTTAAACAATATAATTAAAAAATATATATTAACACCACCCCACGTGCACGTCGGTACAAGTTACATGTAACAATCATAGTTCATAATTTACTTTGCAGATCAGCAATCAGCAACCAATAATATTATTCTAACTAAAATATTCTAATAGCCTCTATGTTAAGCTTCTTCTTCATCTCTCCATTTTTGTCTGATAGCCGCTTATTACAAACATAAGAAATATTATAGGCATTTTAAACGATAAGAGGTGGCGCAGTGGCGCAGCGTTGTACTTTAAGAGGGATGGTTGTGGGATCCTACTCGGAAGCATGAATTATTTTTATATTTATTGAATTTTCTCTTCTGGTAACAAGGCAAAGCGTAGCGTACTGTTCCGCCATTCAATATGCAATGTTTCGAGAATTTGGCGAAAAGTAAAAAAACAGAATGTCTTAACACTAGGTTTTCTCTGCGCAACCTGTTACATGCGGAATACAGCGTGAATCTAAAAAAGCTCTTTTGTACATATAACTTATGTACACATTAATTACAATAATTGTTATCTGTCATAGTAGATAATCAATATCTCATAATAAACTACATACGAAATTAAAATCTTCTTAAAATAAATGTAAAAATTTGCAGTAATTTAAGTGACATTGACAGAATCACCATATTATCTCATTACCAAGAATAACAGATAAATGTTTAAATTTCAAAATACAAAATATTTGCTTGATATTATTTAATACTTAATTAATATGTTTACAACTGGCGATAGGTAATGAGGTAGTATTTTTATTTTAAAAACACTTCGTTTAAGCTTAATTAATGAATGAATGAAAGTACAATATAACGATGTTTGTCTTTATAGTCGTCCTAATTACGTTTTTAATAAATATTTTTAAATATTAAAATATTTTTATTTCAAAAGTACCCAAACCTTAACGTGCTTTGTATTCATATAAAAGGTATTTGTCCCAGATTTAGTTCGTGCTGACTAATAATCCGGTACAGGTGAATTTTATTATGGCATTAAGTTTAATTTAGATAATAAAAGCAAGCTTGTAATTATTTACATATTTCAATAACATTCATTTGACTCGCGCCTTGGTGCATATTTTAGTCTACATTATTATTATATATATATATATATTTTTGTTTATTTATCAACAACGAAAACTTAATAATTTTGTGATTATTTATATACTAAGGTACTCGGGTTTAAATATTGTCTTAGTTTGAGCAAGAGAATACCCATTACATAGAAACAAATTTATCTCATACGATTTTAACGTACTTCACGCTATATACTACTCACAGCATAATAGATAGAAGGCTTTAAGTGTAAAGTCACTGCGTTCCCCAATTTTCACCGAATTCTGGAGATATCTCGTGTTGAGTAGCGGAACTCAACGCCGCGCTTTGCCTCAACACCAAAGCGAAGAAATGAAAATATTAAATATTTCGTTTTCTGCATTCAGAATTCTTCGGAAAATGGAGCGTGAAGTGTAAGTGAAATGTACTAGTTGCCGCCCGCCACATTGTTTACGTAGAGTTTACGACACTTGCCATGCTACTTACTTATTATACTTGAACCACCCACTGAACGTAAGCAAACATCAGTCAATTAAGGTGGAGCTGGGCTGCTAGGATCAGATATTTATATTAAGGGTTCCGTATTTTATAAACCCTCATAGGAATATTTTGTCTTTGTCTGCCTGACTGTTGCGAGATCTCGCGGAAATCATCGATCATCAATCATCAACTGAGTCTTTACGTATCCGCTACTGGATAGAGGCCCCAGGGTGCGCCAGAGCTCCCTGTCCTCTTGTTACCACATCTGGAAGTGAAAACAAATGGTCAAAGCCTCGTCTTCTTTGGTTTATCGAACTGGAGGATACTCTCCACTACAGTTGTCGATCCGTGACAAATTATTTCATTTCCGATTTTGTAGCTCGCTCGATAGCTTTCGTTTGGCAACTTTAAACTGGTTAACTAGACCGACCCAGTTATTGCCCAGGTTTCGGCAACATAGACCATTACGGATAGGACGCACTGGTTGAAGAATTCATCTTCAGACATTGCGGTATAGGCGACGAGAAGATTTGAAGCAGCTTGCTAAACGCTGCCCAACTTAACTAGATTCTTCATACAGCCTCCTTCTCGACGCTAGAAGCTACCAAGTTAAATAGTTTGCCCGAGCCAGATATTAACGAACAACTTAGATAGGGGTGCCGTCCACCTGCATCGGACCCGATATCACATGCTCCTTGAATATGACCCTAGTCTTGCTTAAGTTCTTACTTTGTAGCACTTCGGCTAGCTGTTCAAGTGACTTTACCATAATGACTATGTCGTTGGTAAATTTGAAGTGTTATATACTCGCCGTTTACGTTGATTCTAAAGCCGGTCGAATTGAGTCGAGTTTTCAAGACGTTTTCTAATACGCCTTGGTTTTGCACTTTTGGATTTGGACACTTCATTGTAACAGCAGTATACATCTTAGCATCTTAATGTTATAATTATCTCCAATGAATACGACATCGCTGCAGTACGTCCGGAACTTCCCCAGTCTTCCAGCATTTTCATGTAATGTATGGCTTTCATGGACATCGGCTGTATATTACTATACTTCTCTATCTTCTGTACAATCTACCAAACCATATGATGGTCTACGGGGCTGTAGGCTGATCGAAATCCCGTCAAGACGATTCATCAGAACTGGAAAACAGCCTGAATATGTCGCTCAGAAGTGATATTGGATGACGGAATAAAAGAGACTTACTAGTTCTTTCAGATCTGGAGTGCCACCTGCTTTAAGTAATTCAGTAGTAATTCCATCACCGTCTGAAGTTTTGTTGTTTTTAAGCCGTCCTAATCTCGCCAAAGTCAACGTTTTGGTACTCCTTGATGTAATAGCGCGTTAAGGGTGCGCGCTGTTTTCCTGATTTCTAGTTATATGAATACAGCCATCGTGAGATAAGATATTCCTAAGTTACTAGCGAAAATTTTAAGCCCAGGTGTTTTGATCCTTGATAGCATGTGTATATGTACGACGGATGTCACGACGGCTTTCCGATAAATAAGGTCAAGGCGCTCATTTCTGTCGAAAACGATGGTGGTAGTTCCCTTCGTCTTCTCATAAGTTCAACTGAGATTTTCGATGTTTTGTCTTGTCGCTTAGTGGAAATAAATTTAGGCGAAATATTGTGCAGCATTGAACAGATTTTCAGTTCTTTGGTCGATGTTGCTTCCAGTTGTAGTTGTACTTGTACTTTCCAGTATGTCAAATTGATTTTTGATTTCGAACTAAATCGTTCCGGTATCAAAATACGGCGATACTATCGATAACAAAACACGGCGTTGGTAGAGTTGGTAAACTTTATCATTGCCGTTCTTTCAGATTTCAAGTCGATATTAATAATAGCAGACGGTACAAAATATTCTAGTTAATATTAGTCAGCTCTACTTCCAGTTCAGCAAGGTGTTCAACACCGTAAATCGTAGTTTATGATAGTCTATCGCAACCGGAGTATTCTGAGTACCCTCCGACCCCTGATATCGTGACATCACCCTGGTCGAGCGTAACGGGATAGCCGAGAACTGGCACACTGTAAGTGCCCATATTCG
Organism: Heliconius eleuchia; assembly: GCA_018230625.1. Classification (NCBI taxonomy): domain Eukaryota; kingdom Metazoa; phylum Arthropoda; class Insecta; order Lepidoptera; family Nymphalidae; genus Heliconius; species Heliconius eleuchia. Next base: position 19,072 of record DWAP01000346.1, on the reverse strand, counting down.
CCGCGCTGAGCAGGCATGTTGGCGAACACAGTTGATAGTGTTGAAGTTGAAAGAGATGAAAAAGAGGAAACTGTCCCCCATCCATTTGAACTTCCATCTTTATCTATCTTTGTCACTTAGTCGCCTCTTACCTCTTACACCCACGGAAAGTTATGGGGAAGTGCTATTCTAACCCGAAACTCAACTGAAAGGAAATCTGAAATTATAATCAAATACTCAGAATTATAGCCCCTTAGAATACAGGAAAAATAAAACGGTATTAAAATATACAGACGTTTATACTCCTCGTTTTTGTCGCTTATTGTAAGAAATTTCGAACGTTATCGATAATTCAGACAAATAATTACTGATATAGAATGGAATTTGTTAACGACTACTGTCCACACAATCTACGAAAAATGCGAGAAGTTCTATGGGATGCTTTGTATAATTACTTATAACGAAATATTATAAATGGAATATAATAACATTATATAAATTATGATCATATTAACTTCAAATGCACTCTCAATTCACGAAATGCAATGAAGTTTCTACTTAACAATTTATTTATTTTTTAAGGATATCCAAGCAATTTTAAATAAAGATTATGAAAACGTTAATTGATATTATAAAATTTATTTCTGAAGTAACTAACAATAAATTTGAACATCTACTTCAAATATATTTTATAAAAAAATAACAATATTAATAGAACCAGCTAATATATTTACTGTTTAACGCTCTATTTTATTTACCGACAATAACAACAAAAAAATTAAATTCACAATATAAATGAAAAGATAAGAAAAATGGCGCTAACTAATTTGTTAACAATTATTTCCATATATGACGTAATCGCATTAGCTACACTGATAGACAAGAAAGACGTCAGAAGGGAGGTACGGGCGGAGGGCGCACTACGTAGGTTTGGTTGCGTAATTTCGATCGCTTGCTCATCGCTCCAGTGGCGCAATTGGTTAGCGCACGGTACTTATAAGACAGTGTTCGTGAGCAATGCCGGGGTTGTGAGTTCGAGCCTCACCTGGAGCATATTTTTTACTAATTTAATTATTTGTTTTATTTTATTTTACTACTATATAAGGTAAATAAGTCTTCATTTTTCGATTATGCTTAACGATCCACTCAATTTTATTATGTGCTTATATATTAAATAAAATTATAATTTATGGTAGTTTAAATTTATTTTTACGTTGCCATGAAATCAAATATTTATTCTGTTTTATTTTTAAATAATTAGCTTAGTATTGAATTTGTAACTTAAATGTTCTCTGTCATTGTAAAATTGGTATATTTTTTTAATTCAAAATGAATTTGTTTTACATTTACATTTTTTAAAAGAGTCAAATACGTTTAACTGTATATTTACTTAAGATGTCAATTTTTTTATTAAGGTGTATTTTGCTCTTGCTTACTATTATACTGCACCTAAATTAGATTTGATTCTGTTTTTAATTCATTCAATTTTTTTAGGTACGTTAGTAAGTAAGTATATTTAAAATTTACATGATTGTAATTGGAAGTAACCGTGTCGGCAGTTGTTACGGCATAATGTAGTTCATTCGGTAGTCGCGGGGTACTCGAGCACGACATTAGTAACTAATCTACTCGGTGCACGCCGCGCGACCTCATGATCCTGACCTTCCCGACCCTAGTCCATCCCCCCGCACCCGCTCACTCCCGCGCATCCCTATCTCCCTTTCTATGCTTTATATTTCTACACTGCCTGTTATGATTATAAACTTAATGTTATCCAACTATAATTATGAACAACATTAAATTATTAATATTATGAATAATATTAGATGCAACAAATAAAGAAGTTTTGTTTCCATAATATAAAACGATACTGTTAATATATAGTAAAAACTGAATGATATGTACGTGCACTTTCGTTACTGACCGGATTGAAATAAAATATTTTAAAATTGTACTACTACTAGACATAGGAAAGGACTTAAGGTATATTTGATTTTAAATACCTGTATCTGATGTAGAATTATAAGAGACCAGCTAAACTAAAATAAAGAAATAGCACCTTTGGAAAATATGTTGTTGAAAGATTTTCAACGTGATGTCCAATGATATTGTTTGTCTGTGCCTGTATAGTTCAGTTGCGTAAGCTGAAACATTTATTTACTAATCTGATTATAATAATAGAGCGATCATTTAAGAATTAAGACATGAACACTCAATTTACCTTTTAACCAATCAACTGTTCCAAAGTTTCCCTTAAATTCTTAACTTTTGCAGAACTTTTTCAAATGATTGAATGTTTTTTCTAATATATTTTTTATCTTAATCGATCTGACTGGCAACCCAATATACCGACCCTTAAAAATCGTGAGGAATGTAAATCGTTGACCGTGCGCGAACAACCCTTTAGCACAATCATACCCTATTATTTTTTTATACAACAACATACGAGAAACTATTTGTTACTGGGCGATACGTGCAAGTTCGAAAAGAATGTCATAGCATACTTACACATAAATATCTTCAACCCGATACACCAAGAGACCTCAAACCAAAAGCAGTAACAGTGATATAAATATTAGATTGGCAATTGATATAAAATAGAAAGCAAACAGAACAAAGCTGGAAAGCAATAAAGATAAAGACTCGTCGAGATATCACATGATCAGCAATAATGTCTACAACTCACAGAAATGCTCTGACAACAACATATCGTATATGCCATATGATAATAGATAACATAATTTCGTAAGTTAATAGGTACATTTTACACTAATTATACCTAAATTTAAAAAGAAATTTACCAATTTTCAAAAAAGATATTTTGAAAAGTCCTAGAAGTGCAAGAAATATTATTAAGGAATCATAGAAGATTAATAAAATTTATAATTTAACTTGATTAGTTTCTTGGGACAATACAATAACGGGGTTTTAGCATTGACTTTGTTACAAACAAAGATCACGAACTGCTCCGCTTTCGCCATTCACAGTAGCTGTTCATGAATAAATTAAAAAAGCTACCCAAGAGCATTGTCAAAATCGTAAAGTGGACATAGCTAGAATTTTTGTAGCTATACCCAATTAGATTTTGTTGATATGAATATTATCTCTTATCATACAAATATATTTAATATATACAATTCTTTTTATGAATTTGCTGTGGGAAATTTATCTAATATATAGAAAATTAATCTTACATCTCCTTACAAGCAAAATCCATTCAGTATTTAAGCGTCAACGACATATTGAAATATTTTTTCAAAAAATATTCGACCAACATGAGTCGAATGATGTTTTAAAATCAGGCAAAGTTTAAAATAAATTAAAGATAAAGTTCACATGTTAGCCAAATTCAGATGCAAAATTCGTACGTAGGTATATAGTTAGTAAAATATATAAATAATTCCTAAATACATTTTGCAACCACTCAAAAAGCGTGAAAATTAAACAGTTCTGTTGTTTATTATGATAATAAGCTGAACAAAGATAATAATATTATTATGTTAGGTGTAATACTTATATAATATATAATTACTACTTCATTTACTACAGGATTACATTTCAAAAGGCATTATTCAAAATATAAGGAAATATTCAAAAAGAAATCATCAAATTAAGTCTTGATAAATTTATAAAAATTAACAAATTTATTTTGTTAAATTTTTATTATTTTATGTAGTATTTCTAATATACATATATATTATTTAAGAAATCTGATCATCGATTTTAATTAACATTTTAATTATTTATTGTCCAGCATACGAGTGACAGTAACTTGTAAACGCAACAATGTAGACAATTTCGAGAAAATTAAATGTCTTAAATCAACGTAGACATTTATCGCCGAACAGTAAGTTCAAAGACAATGCGTTGGCAGGTCATTTGGGCATAATGTTCCGTGGTAGTATAGTAGTAGGCTGTAGGTAGTAAACAGGAATCCACAGTTGTGAGTCACTGAGAGGCAGGCGCCGGCGACGTCCGCGCCGGTGGCGCAACAACCGTCGCCACCTAGCCAAGTCGCTGTCCGATCCATCATAATTCGTACCCCTTCAACTCCATTGTGCTTATAAAATAGAGAAGGGCTAATATTGATATATACTATGTATGCATAATACGTTTGTAAAGGATAATTTTAAAATTATAAATATTTTTGCCCTTACCTAATTAGGTATCCATAATTTTTTTATTAACATTTGTAATATTGTACATTTTTTTAACGTTAAAAAAATCAGCTTCACGCTGTATCCCATTTTCCGCCGAATTCTAGAGGCATCGAGTTGAGAAGAGTTGAGTGTTGGAACTCAACGCCGCGCTTTGCCTCGACACCAAAGTGAAGAAATGAAATTATACATTTAAATAAATATTTCATTTCTTACAGTGGGTATCGAACCCACAACCAGTCGCGTTTACAGTCACACAATTATCGATGCCCACGACAACTGACGTCAAATATTATATATTTGAATGTATTAGTACATATATATTTTAAATAAATTTGTTGTTATTATTCAAACACTGACACGTTTTGTTGGTGTAAGATAATATAGAATATAGAATTGAATGTTATCAGGTGAGATTTGTACAAAGAAAGAATTATTGGTATGAATAATTAAATCGTAAGTAACAGGTTATATTGCATGAAAAGTATGTTATTATTTTTATTTGTATATATATATATATATATATATTGGGCATTTTAATGTAATTGAAATAACTGACAAAATAAAATTTAGAGTTTAATTCCATCCAACAGAATTGCTCAATAGTTTCATACAGACTTTTGCTCTAATGATCGTACTATTTATTCAGTTGCTATTCATACATTTTTATCATTAATTAAAAAACAATGAACTTCACATCATAATGTTTCTGTGGCCCACTTTTAAACGAACTAAAACTAGCCTCAACCGTGTATTGTACAACGTACACGTCACGGCTAGCGAAGCGTAATACGATATTTATTGATTTCTGTCGGTGCGTCGTTAATGAATACGGAGCACATTTCACGATTTCTCACGATACGTTTGGGAACGAGATTTTTTCGTTTCATTTCTCTCTGCAAACAATAGATCACTGAATGCGGATGGAGGGTTGGAAGTGCGTCGTGCCCGGTACGCCGTGCGGATGGTGCAACTTGCCTCTGCTTTGGACGATGAGAATTGGACGTTGAGCTGATGAATTATTTTATAATTTTAGATATTACAGAACATTATACATTTTATAGATTATACATATTGTATTTTTATACTTAGACCTTGTTTATATATAATAATATATTTTTTAAAATTATTATTGTATTTATCTAAATAGCGATTAACTTTTAAGCAATTAAGAATCCATTTATAACAAAATATAAATATGTTGGTTATATAGTGACTTGACTTCTTCTAATCTTAACTTAATAGTATAACTTATTTTGCGAAATGGCCTAGTATTAATGCGCAATCTTAATCTTTTAAATTATTTTATATTTTTTTTATTTAATTATTTAAATTACATTAATCGAGAAATATAGTAATATATATTATAGTAATACATATAATATATATTATATTTTCTCTAACAACATAAACATTTATTATGTACATGCTTATATTTAAAAAAAATATTTTTACTTCTTACACAAACAATATCTACCTATGCATAACTGTAATTAATATAAAAAATTGTAACAGACTACACATACGAGTATGTCACAAAGAAAGGGTTGATATTAATTTTGCTTCCTTCCCATTCTGCATTATACTATATTATCTGGTGCACCTACCCTCATTACCCATATAATTCTTCCAACACTATTGCCTAACAAAAGTACTTAGCGAAGATTGCTACCTGTTTCGTGAGAACTACTAGCGGATGTTGCCAAAAGGTGTCCTGTTTTTTACATTCAAAGAGATTTGTATTAAAGGAAAGTGGAATTTAAGGGTGATTCCGTCTCCGCTTTACAAACACAAAAACATGCACTTCCATATGGAGTATTTATATGTTAATACTTACTAATGATATTTAAATTTTTGCACTTTTTAATATGTAGATGTCTTCTTATTAATAAAAAGAATATGTTCTATAATTTTTTATTTAAGCGCATTATTAAGGAATGTTAGTTAAATTTAAAAATACATTTATAAAATAAGTATATGAATACAATTAAACCATTATCCAGGTAAAAACTTAACTACCTAAGACAAAGCTTAAACCTAATTTTTGGGAAAAAAAATGATTTATTTAAATCATACCGTATCATATGAATTTTATATTGTAGCAAAAATGAATAAACATGTTCATACAAGCCTACATACGCAAAACCGCGGGTCTAAACTTACCAAAATAAGTACCCGTGTGAACATTAAGCCCCTTCACCTGCTACCGAGTCCCTTGCCACAATAAAAACATACAACAAAAACACGTAAAAGTGTGTGTACCTACAAGTATAATTTAACAAAACCAAATACATTTCACATTCATATGAGATTTTATAATATTTTATAATTATACTCGAATATATGTATTGTCAATTACATGAGCACATGTAATATATTATTTACGATCTCAATAAAAAAAAACATTTTCAAATCGATATAATATTTTCCATTATATTTAAATAGTTCCCACACAGATCGGTCACGACACCATTCATACTCGTACACTATTTGAATTCTATCACTTAATGCGATAGAAAGTTCACTAACCTTGATGTTGTTATCTGTATCATAATAAGACATTAACAATATAAAAGCAATCTATCATTTGAAATTAATATGATCAGTGATCGGCGCGGCGCGGAGCGGTAGATATCTGCATAGCTGGGCGGTATGGCGGTTAATCAGGTGGCCCGTTACTTCACATTGTGCTCGCCGTGAGTTTGAACCCGACGGAACAGGTTGCTCCAATGACAAAGGAGCAGACTCCACCGTCCGCGATCCGAGTCTGCGAGCCCCACATTATAAATAGTTCCTCGGAATAATCCGGTGTTGCACGTCACTCTTGCGCCCACCAACGTAGCCGTGTAAAATTCATTTTTTAATTTGTCTAATCTAATGCCTCACTTACGTCAGTTTTACGATTATTAATAGTCCGAATTGTATCGAAATGTATTTTTTAAATCAAACACCGTTAAGCTTCAATATAATAGGTTACCTTTACCTGTACGTTATATAATTAATCTTTGTATTAGATAATAATAGAATAGAAATAGAATTACAACTTTCAACATATGTATACCAACTTTATTTTATTCGTTACTTTGTCTTTATAAAACCAACTACAGGTTTGTAATGTTAATGTAATTTTCTCATAAAATTCAAATTTATTTAAGACCATAATAAACAAAAACACAAGGTAATAAAAAAACCTGTGTACAATCAGCAATGGCAAACAAAAATATTTCCCACAAATAAATACGTAGTTATAAAATTAGTGTTCAAAACCGGCATAATAACAGTAGTAAAGCACAAACAATCGACTTTCATTTACAACAAGGATCTGTGCGCCACCTGCGCTCAGCATGGCGAAGCACAACTTGGAGTCAATTACTTTACTGCCAGCCGGAACAATGGAGTGAAGGCTAGTAACAGTATTGTTATAAGAGCACGTGTTGCTAACAAAGTAGGCGTACTGTCTTGTTTTACCACCTGATTTAAATTTGCTTAGATATCTTTTCAAAATGTGTGAGAATATTTTTTTAAATATTTAAAGTTAAGTATGTTACACAGTTACACACTGAGTAAAAAAAAACCGGACAAATGGGGGTTCTGTACTAAAATTGGAGGTCTCGGGCTTTTTCTGAAATTCAAACTTAGCTTAGGCGTAATGTGGTTATAGTGGCTTTAATATCAAATTTTGCCCCTCTTTTAAGCCTACTATTTTTTAGGATTTAACCATAAATGTATAGTTTTCGGAGTTCTTTCTAAACTAGTACTACCTGTAGACGCTAGCTAACAAATTTCATAATTTTAGATTAACCGGAAGTATTAATTTTGATTCCCTTCATAGTGTCGAAATACAGGATTTTTGCTATTTAAGGATATTAATTTTCAGGATTTAACCACAAATGTATATTTTTTAGATTTTTCCTGAACTAGTACTATCCCTAGATGCTTGCTGCCAATTTTCATAATTCAAGGTCAACCGGAAGTACCCGTAAGTAGTGTTGAAATACACGTTTTTTGCGATATAAACGGCCATATCTTTTTTTTAAGTAAATGTAGATTTTTTTTAAGACGTCATGAGGCCGTAGATATGAGTAATTTCAAATCAATATCTCAAAGCGTTCATGAGATAAGGTGATCTTATAAGGGTTCCTTTTTCCTTAAAAAGTACTTGTCCCCAAAAATACTCATTTAGAAAATCTAAAAATATAATGTAGCGAGATTTGAACCCGCGTCCTTTCGTAAGCCATCCTATGTATACATTTGTGAACATTATCTAAAGAAGTGTGAATTATGTTTAATCTATCTTCGTGCCTCCCTATACAATGAGTATTCATTAAGTTATAATAAATTATATACGTGAGGAACGGAGTGCCTAACACTCGGTTCCCTCTGCCTACCCTGCTGTGTGCGTGATACAGCGTGAAGCTGAAATTATATAACCTCGAGTGTCTATTTTTTAAAAAACAAAATTGATTTATAGTATAACAAACTAGTAGACCAAAGCATTTATGGATAACATGTCTGAAAGAAGAACAGTAGTCATATGGAAATCATAGCTGATGCGGCACTGTCAAAGATTGACTACGGTGATTACACGCCGCTTTAAAACATAAACGCTAGTAACGCCCTGCCTAAAGGGTTTAACCCGCCCGGCGGAAATTGATTTAAATTACTCTATTAATAATTCTAATATAACACGGTGCATCCTTTTTTGCTATTAACCTCTGTTTTACTTAATGGAATTAGGTATCTGAGATAACCACAAAAAAATCAATTTAATCCTTTCGACATACGTTTTATCCTTTAGTTATTGCTTTAAGGTAACAAAACAAATACTTTATAATTAAATATTGTTTTTGTATTAAAAATAACCCATTTGAGAATGTAAATCTTGCAGATAATAATATATTATAGACGTACCATATAAATCAACTCCGTAGTTGCTCGTTAATTATTTATTACTACTTCGTGAATGGCATCTGTGACTTACCTAAATAAAAATCTATATTTCATAGATTTTAATGCCGGAAAGTATTCATAATCTTATTCTTCTATGCTAATATGACAAATTTCCTTTCCTATAATTTTTAGCATTAAATAAACTATTCTCAATCACGCCCCCACCATCAGTTTTTTCTTCTTGATATAGACCTGTTCAAATTTTCGTAAATAAATATTATGACTATAAAAATAGGTATAGTAAATTATTGTAGATCATATTTAAAGATCCCAACTAAATAATAATATTATAATTTACAAGTATTTTATATTTTTCATTGTTTTGCATTTGTTTTAAAAATTATATTTTCTTACGTTCTTCTCCAATTCCCATTCACTTAAACAGAGTACATTCTTGCAAAGATCGCAATTCACTTAAAAATCAAAAGCTATAAATAAATAAGGAAGGTAAAAAAAAGACAAAATGTCTTACGGAACTTCAAAAAATATCTGTCAAAAAACTAACAATCAATAATAATGCTTTCATTTAGTATACATTTTAGGAAATACATTGATTTAATAACACAATAGTCACTAATAAACAACAAGTGTAATATTGGTTTATGGAATAAAATAATTTTGTGACCCTTCTATAACAGTTTTATAATAAAAACTTTAATTTGGAAAACAATATATCGGCGGTCAATTACTGACCCAGCGGGCGTTATCCCGATTATGGTCGAACAGATGGTTATTTTTTAACACGGCCGAGACGGGGTGCTGAGTGCTGACTGGTGAAGTAGGGATATACCATAACCGTATAATTACATGTTATAGGTGCGCGCGCGCCCGCATTCACAATTGACCTAAACAAGAACTTTGTTTGATTCACCGCAACCATTTTTATTTTTATAGAAATGATTAGTACTTGCTATAATCATTTATAGCTTATAAAGTTCATATTATTTTTAAAAATTTTTTATAAATTTTATGTTATGATTGAATTTTTAACATTTCCAAAGAACGCACACTTTTAAATACAAATATACATTTTCAATAAACAGTAGACATACAAAAACAATGACTGTTCCAATAATGGAATACACATCAACAATGAAGTTGGGTTAGCATGCGCTTTTATGATTTATCAGTTAGAAAGAAAGATACTCCACATTGGTTATTCTTTACCCTTATTAAAGAAACATAACATCTATAACTTTCGTTTGCTTCATTCCGTACAGGAAGTGACCGCAGCACAATACTTAGTGAATAAATAAACATATGTCAGTTCAGTAAGTCACTAACTATCTGTGTCATCTATAGTTTACAGTTATATCGCACAAATGCCAAGGGCTACATCGATCAATCCAATGTTGTCGCAAGCGATTCTTAATCGACGGCTGCACTCGAAAGTTGAGCAGCGACGTCGTGATCCCGAACTTAGCCTCCTTCGCGTCGGTATACTTGTATATCGAATGTTGTGAAAATGTGCCGTCCAGCCTGCCTCAATCATACAACTTACAGATACAAATTATAAAAACAAAATATTAATCTCCCAATCGTGACTAACGATTTCGGATCATCGTTTACATTAATGTAGGTCGAGAGTCCAGATTAATAAATGATATTCGCGTGGTAATGCTTTCAAATGTCACAGACATTTGACGCGGTGATGACCGGAGCTGTCAAAAAGTGTGGTCACGCCGCTGTAACCGAATATTATTTAGACCGATTTAAATATAGTCGCTTACATAATTGATTACTTTATCTACAATGAAGAACTTCTTTACTTTTCTCAAAAACTAAAAAGAACATCATGTAACGATAAAAATAGCTAGTTCTTTGTAAAAGTTCATAGTCTTACGTTAAAGCTCAATTTTAAAAATATTATTTAAAACAACTTATATAAAAATGTGACCATTCAAAACGAAATAAGTTATTTAATTAAATAAAAAAATCTAACATCCATATTGCATCCTGAGATTGGATAACGTTTATCGCTGGCAGGTGTTAGACAACTACGCGATAAATAATAATACCTCATAGATACAAAGTTAAAAAATGATGATTCTACTTAACACCTTGATAGATCGTTTTGACGGATCAGATCGTTTACAGAGCTAATGAAACATAATAACTGACGATAAGAATCGTACCTGGACTAAATTGTATTAATCATAGAGAATATTTATGGTTGGTCTGATAACCCTTACTTATTTAGGTACTCTAGATGTGATAAACACTTGTTTACTCTCATGAAAAATAGATCTACTTTTCAAATTTAGAAACGTATACATTTTTTGTCCCTTTGAGTTTGGATAATACATAAAAAAAATTAAAATATATTATAATGGAGGACAAATCAAAATTACATAATAAATAATTTATCTAATCATCAATATATTATTTAAAAAATGGAAGCTAAGTTTAATATATTAAACTTTGCTTCCATTTTTTCCTTTCCAATTATATTTATATAAACTATATTTATTCGTAGAAGCATTTAACATTTTATAGAGTGTCAATTTAGGTAATATTCAAATTAATTTATAATTAAACTAACAAAATAAAATGTAAAGTGATGTCATCATAGAGTAACAACTAATCATTAATATTATTTTATTTTTATTTTTTTAATTATATATCCTTTTATACGAATTTATGTGAATAAAATATTTTCTATTGCACAAGTAATTGGGTACACGCGTGGTTGGCAGATACAATTTGGCATTTGCTATAATTACAAATTACTATTATCTCAACTCCAACATACATACAGACTATTCGTGTTCAATTAAATTTTTTAATTTAATTGTAGTTAGGTGAAGGGTATAAGGTCAAATACTGACAAAAAGTAAGATTGAAATCTACACGACTTATATGAAAGCCACTGAAGTTACCCAACTGATTACGGTCATTCGAAAGAGTTACAGTAAGCAATCGCTTTATTAGAGCTTATTGTTTTAATTTCGATATTGCACCACGCGTTATAGAATCCGTCTGTACCCGCTCGCGAGATAATGATAGATAATACGACACAATGAAGCACGCGCCGCACCGGTTCGTTAGTGTAACTGTTGAGTCACGGACCCAAAGATCACCTGACGGGGTGCCTTTGACAGCTCTCGATGAAACGCACACGTCGCCGCGCCCGCGCCCGCGCCTGCGCTGCCTAGATATAGTAATGCAACTGCTACGTTACTATGGATATTATAATTATAAATGACTAGAAACTACTAGTATTCCTAGTTTATATTAAAGTAAACCTTTATTTATATTAAAGGAACTACTAGTATTACTAATTTATATTAAAGTAAACCTTGATCGAATCTTTCCTTTTTTTTATAATATCCTTTTATTATATAATATTCTTTTTTCTATACTACGAAGATTTAAAATCATTTGTATAATTTTATTTACTTTACATATTTCATTTATATATAAATAATAACTTTAATATTTCTATCGTGGTGCAAAAGAGCAGTGTCAGTGACCATCACCGTACATGTGATGGTTATTATATATCCGCTAGTGGATAGTATTGGGTATTTTAAAAATTAAAATTGTTTTCGTTTTTAATAAATAAGATAACATGTATACGTAAAGTTAATAAAAATAATAAAAAATTGCATTTATTCGGAGTGAGCTATCTTTGCTCCATGTAATTGTATTTATTATAATAAGACTATTGTCGTAACCAGAAAATATCTTCTTGAAATGGTATTTTATAAAGGTTGACTGACTGACAAAGACTGTTACGACCTTCAGCAACGTACCATAATTTCACGACTTCACACAAAGACTGTCAAGAATAATTAAAGTAATTACTGTTTACAATAATTAATGACCCACATAGCATGATATGCTTTGATTGATCTCAACAAAGTGACGGTATAATTGTGCCTTGCTAGTCGCTGTTGCTACATAAAGTGTAACCAAAGATTTTCAATTAATACTGAATATACAAATAAGACCTAATATATCTACAGACGTTTGTTAGTTACTAAAAAATATATATTTACAAATCAAATATATACAAGTAACGTGAAAAATATATATAAAAACAGCAATTGTTTCAAAGAAACTGGCAAAAAGGCGGTGCGAACGCGGGCGGCGAGAACAGATAGACGCGAGCTATCCGCTACATAGACACTACATTAGGGTTCATGCGTCCCAGCGAGCGGCTTCTTTACATTTACCATAAACGCATTTAACATGTAGTCACGTTTGCATTTCTCTTTTATATGTATAAAAAGACGCAAAGCGTACCGAGCCGATTTTTTATTTAAAGATAGTGTTCTAAATATGGATATCTATTTGGTGCTTAATAAATCTGCATCGTGCCTGAGAGCATATGAAAATAAAATCATGTACATTTTTTTTAATAATATTTATTTGTTTTTACAAAGAAATAAAAATGTGAAAATACCATGATTGCATCCCTTATTAAGGCCCCATTAAAACTTTCCGGAAGTTATATTGCTATTCACCCAATCTAAGCACTGTTGGCATTTATTCATTGTTATCTTAACATTATTCAGAACACCTTACGATACCTAAGCAGGTATAATGAACTACCATTTAGAGAGCTTTAGCAGTAAATCACGGTAACTCGATTAAGCATCCATAATACTATATTGGGATAACAGAAAGGTAAGTAGCTTGGCGATAAAACAATTCTTGTTTTACAAAATCCTTTTTCTTTTTCCATTTTAATAACTTTTACATTTATTTTGAAATGTGATAATATCTAAAGTTTAATATTTCATATCACGATAGACGTGCCTACCTATTGTGGTTTAAATTTTTTTATTACGATTCATTTTATTAACACTCACGTTGTTTTTAGAATTTAAATAGAACGAATATTGCTTAAGATACACAATTATTATTGTAAAACCATTACCAATTATTCTAACAAAGCTCGGTGATACCGCATCCTGCATTGCGTGGGCGTCATTGGCGCGGACGCGGACGGCGCGATTGACTCGTCAACAGCTATCGGAGTTCACTTAGTGCTAACGCGGGCTTTAGCGTGCGGCGCCGCGCTGTACGCCCGCGCCGCATCGCACTTGTCATCTTGACTTTGTAAAATATTCATATTCACTCGAAGTATGGATATAACAGGATTTATTAAATACAATTTCTTTATTTGAGTTCGTGCTTACAGACTATGTAACCTGTTTGTAAAGCCTTGGTCAAAGAAGTAGTTATTTTAATAAGCAAATTGTATGTTATTATATTCTTAAAAATATTTTCATTAAATATATTTATGTTTTATATTTTTGCTAAAATGATTATAATATTTTATCACCCTTGACGTTTGATGAAGTTAGCTGTTTTTAAAATATGTTAAGTATATTATTATATTTGTTATGATATGTATTGTCTTGTTTCATAATTACCAGTTCTGAGCTTTTATAGTGACGAAATAATTACCGATATTCACAAAATTCTGTTGCGATAGTTTGGGGAAAAGTGTGCGCAAATGTAACTAGAGTTTTTGTGGGCAAGCGCAAACATAATTATGTTTACTTTTATTTTTTACAAAAATAAAAATGTCGATAAGTATACCGAATCTCTTGATTCACCTATTAGACTGGCTTGAATTTAATATTTGTGGAAATTGGTGGCAAAAACAATTGGTGCAAAGCTTAGAACACATTTTTATTAGCAAAACATGTATGAATCTATGAAATAAAACTGTGGATCTATTATTCATGTTTAAGATGGTTCCATATAAAGATTTATTTGTTTTGTTGACGTGATATAATTATTACGTCTATTGCTATTTGCTATTATTATTTTTTTCTTTTTTTTTAGCTTCACACTGTATGCTGCAAAGCAAGGTACTTCGCCCTCCCACTGTTATTTTTATGCCTTGTTGAAAACGACAGTTCAAAATATATATATTTTTTTGTTAATGTTTGCACTATCTCACAGTGCAAGCAATAACTCGTAATGTATAGACAGAATGCGTATACATGGGTATTTCTCCAGAATGTCACATACTTTGGTAAGTCTGCGCATTTGGAACTTTTTTTTGTTTCAGTTATGCGATTTCACACCAATATATATCGTAAAAAAGGCGTAAGTGCGCACATTTTCCCCATATGCCTATTTATAAAAAGTTGACAATCTCCACCCTATACTTTGCATACTTAAATGCAACGCTTACTTAAAACTAATTATTACTTCTCTTGTAACACGAAATTGATCCGTTATTGCTCTCCTCTGTGAAATAAAATAAGCCAATTAAAAATTCACAGTATCAAAGCTTAGGCTTATGGGAAATTTTATGTATTTATAATAGTGCTTAATAAGATGGAATACGAGTACCTAGGGGTACCGCATGTAATTCTGGGTTACCTTTACTTCATTAAAAATATAACAATAAAAAGTAAGAATATTTAGTGATTAATGTAATTCACTCTGCAGTTCCCATTCATATATATAAAGGGTTCGTTTTATCGGTAACAGCTATTTCGAACAACAATGAAAATCGTTTCAAACAACTATGAATTAATATCGTTTATATAACATTTTAGTATTCTTATAACAAACAATCATAATACACACCTTTAAGTTATTTAACTCGTATCGTGATAAGGGTTACTAAACATCTCGTTTAAGAATTAAATCATCATGTTCTGATCATTAAAAATACATAATGTTATTTTGTAATTAAAATTAATAACATTTCTTTGAAAGAATGATCATTGGGGTGGGCGCAACCATTGATGAGCGTTTCAAATGTGTGCGCGCACCGCAGAGCGCAACTGTAGTTTTACTAACACACTGGGGGTCTGGCTAAAGTAGAACCTTTTTTAGTGTAATCAATTTCCATTAACAGACAAATTTTTACATTCTATATTTAGTACCTCCTAGTTACCTGGACTACTAAGTGATCATTTTTCATAGTGATTTTATTATTTAATATTTAGACACTGAATGATATTTGGTTCTTTTTAGTTAAATATTACTAATGGCGCAATATCGAACATACTAGCAATGTACTAGAAGACAGATATTTTATCTGCATATGTCACATTTCACGAATCTCATAGTGGACTTTATAAGTGGGGAGTAAAGCTTTCGATATTTCCAAAGTAAAATTTAGATAAACAGAGATATCTAAGGACCGGTACTATGAGCTTACTCACCGTCTGGCAGCGCACGTGCGCGCGCGCCGCTAGGGACGGGCCAGCTAATCACTGCGAGATTAGTGATTTTCTTACATTTATATCGATAAACCTAATTGTATTTATTGTACAAGAAATTATTTAACCAACTGTACGAAATTCAGCACATTTTTAAATTGTCTCATATTTCAATAGAAAAGACATCAACGAAAGTTTCTTTTTAGAACTTAATAAGAGTACAAAATATTTATAAAATTAATAAGATTAAAACATTAATAAGAATCAATAGTTAACCCAGTTGCTTTCTATTACTTAAATTTCCAATTCTATTTGTTTAATAATTAAAGCATAGTATACATACTTACGATGAACGCAACCATTATTTTTAATAAGCGGGACTTGCACACATTATTTTTTAATTAATACAATTTCTTTATTAAATCTCACTACCAATTGAATGTGTTACTCAATCACTAGACTGTTATCCCGTTCAATTGTAAATATCAGACATTTAACACACAGTGATTTCGCGGCCGGTCATTATAAATAGATTGTTGCGATACTACGACGTGTTTACAGGCAGTATCTGTCGATAGCCGATTCAGTATCAACACGGAGTCATGCAATCAAGTTTACCGACAAATAAGTTAGCAACGAAGTTGGATTTGTTTCCTTCAAATCAAACCCATAGTCATACACTCTAAATTCAATATTTAGTTTTTAATTTATTATTTAATATTCTTTGGCTTCACGGTTAAATTAAACGCTCTATCCTGCACTTAGCAGGGTTGGCAGAGGGAAATTTATACTAAATTAATAATATGATTAATATTATAAATTCAAAATATTTTTAACTTAATCGTTGAATTTTTTTAGGAACCATTTTTTTTAAATTAAGAATAAACTCACTTTACTAGTGGCTATTATATATTAAATACTATTTCATACAATATTTGAATTAAATATTTTTTATCTACAAAAGTATCTAATGAATTGTGAAAAGGTACAAGAACAGATAAATGGACATTTACAATAATCCACAGTAACGAGATATCTTCACTTAGTTATTTCTGCTGTCAGTAACGAGAAATAACGATGTAGGAAGAACACGGAACTATTGCGTGTTCAAGACAACTATAAGAAAAGCTGCTCACCATAATATTTGGTACAAACAAGTGACCCAATATATTGGAACTTAGTTTTTATATTCAAACAAATTTACTAGATATGTTTATTTTTTTATGGATGTGTGATTTATTTTTATTACAAATTAATATATGATCTCACACTGAGGTAATAATAAAAGCTTTCTGGAAAAAATACAATTACTTTTATCAGATGAGTAAAAAGTACTTATGTTTCTAATTTAGTACTAGAAGTTATCGCTAATAATCATTACTAACCAATCATTATTATTAAAGCAAATTACATTCACCCCAATTTGAAAAAACTGTCGCAGATGGGTAAAAATAAAATATAATTGTTTTATTAAAAAAAAAGGTTTTGGCCTAGAACAAATAAAATGTTCAATACAAAATCTGAAAATAACCAAATTTTGCTAGACATTTTTTTTATTTATTTCAAATAAATGAGAATAAAATGATGTAGTTCTGTTCTCCATTCCATAAATAAAGTAATATCGATAAAACGCATACTTATTTTCAAATCCGACGTAATCGAGTGATCATTGACACACGCTAGACCAGTTCGGCGCGGGCGCAAGCGGCACGCCATATTAATGACTTGTTGTAAATTATTAAACGCCTCGACGGCCGCCGCACTGCCGTACTACTGCACAGCGACAACGCCCAGCCACTTGTTTCATTGTCGGCATTCAGAACGAAATTGCGGAAACTGACTATTTGTTAAGCTTATAAAATAAACAAGCACACTTAATCAATTATTTCTTTATTTTACTTATATTGCAGTATTGGCTGGCAGTCTTATGAAAAAACATAGCTATACCTATCATATACTAAACTTAGTATGATATGATAGGTATAGCTATGTTTCTCCTAACTAGAACAAATATGAATTGTGGAGACAGAGACAAATCTCAACCTAAAATAATGATTGAAAAAATTAAACGCATACGCGCTTGAAACACGTTTTAAGAAGAAGTCATAAAGTAAATGGCTTAAATTAATCAATTGAACTTGACTCC
The DNA here is from genome assembly GCA_018230625.1 of Heliconius eleuchia. Taxonomy (NCBI): domain Eukaryota; kingdom Metazoa; phylum Arthropoda; class Insecta; order Lepidoptera; family Nymphalidae; genus Heliconius; species Heliconius eleuchia. Next base: position 701 of record DWAP01000346.1, on the reverse strand, counting down.
AGTCGTGGCGCAGGGGCAGAAGCGTGTCCCTGTTAACGCGACAGGTTGTGGATTGAGTTTATACCCGAGAAAATGAAATATTTAATATTTTTACACTAGCCTGCTACATGCGGGATAAAGCGTGAAACTGAAAAAAAAATACATTTTTATTGATTGAAGTCAAGAAAAAGCCGTAACGTGCCGAGGGTGCAGCTACTCGTAGGACTATGTGTTTCAAGTTTCAACTGATGTTATTTAGAGTGAATGTCGCATTACTTACTCTCTTTGTATAAAGTCAGTAGGTATTAATCAGGCCAAATTAAAAAAAAATACTGCAAATAACATTTAGGTTGGTAATAGTGCCTAATATTGTATGTGTATTCGAAGCTGAGTCCGTTAACAGGGAAGTAGTGATGCACAATATCCAACCCTCATTTAGAGGATAAAAATGTTGTAATTAGTCTTTCAGACATAATAAACACACATAATTTAATTTTATAAAAGCTCAATTTGTCGCAAAACATATTAAAAAAATGTTTTTTATAAGCTACAACTATAAAAGTCACGTGTAGATAATATGCACTAGGAGTAGTTCCTGTGTTATAATAATTGAAATGTCTCCATAAAATCTAATTAGTTTTGTATTATTAAGTTCTAAGTTTAACTTAGTAAATTTATTACACTTGTTACGACATACGTAACAAATAATGACTGTTGTACAT
>DWAP01000345.1:0-22758 GCA_018230625.1 Heliconius eleuchia | reverse complement strand
TGGCCCACCATATTTGATCATCTCGGCAGTAACTCCATCTGCTCCCGCTGACTTATTATATCTTTATGTTCTTCATAAATGTAAAGATATCAATATTTTATCTTATCTAAGTGCATTAATAAAACAAGTATCTCGTTTTCGTATCGTTTTTAACACTTAATAATAAACTACAGTAAAATAGTATTCAAAATATTATATTTGGTTTTGAATAGTATTCATCAAAATGATGGTTTTGCTCTGAATTGTTCGCATTGTGGGGGACAAGAGGATACAGTTGGATGACAGCCATTCTTGTATTCGAAGATTCTGTTCTTTGTCATATGATACCTGATGGATCTGTGGTCCCCACAATGCAACGCCTTGATGGCTGTAGTGGTTAGGGCGGCCTCCCACTGTCCAGTATGGTGGAGGCCATGCTGAACAGTGAGACTGGTCTGCAATTGTCTTGTCCTGCGAATCAGTTATAGCACTGAAGGAGACCGCGAGTGTGTAAGTCCAGCGCTGCTCGCTCCGCCGCTGTAGGCCAGGGGGTGCAAAGAATCGGTATGCTCCTCTTCAACTCCCCTATCCTGCGGGGGGTCGTGGTGATCCTCCCGCAAGTCCTCGAGGCTGCGAGTGCATGTTAGGAGAAACCCGAGGGCACCCTAAAGGAGACGGTAGAGTAAATAAATCCTAAATCGGTTTTCCAAAAATAATATTTCAAATCAAATCCGTAGTTTCCTAGATAAGCGCATTGAAACAAACAAATGATATATGGTTCTCCATTTTCCCCTAATTTTATACACTATAATTCGTTTCAGAAATGTTTATATGACAAATATGATCATTGTCTCATATGATTTGAGCTTACAGGCATGTTATTTAATAAATCACAGTTAAAAGTTACATATACTACCTATCTTACTAAAAAAACAACAAATAGATAAACAAACAAACTTACAATACTATTGCGGCTGGCTCTCCACAATTAACATAATCGATTGATGTTGCTGGCTGTCTGTGTGTATGGTAGGTACGGATCGTAGGCACTCAATCTGGTGGGAGGCCCAGTCCTTCTTCTGACAGTATGTGGAGCAATAAGGCGTTCGTCTACATAGGGAACACTCCGCTGATGCCTCACGATTACAGTTCGCGCACTAGAACAAATACGCCTCATTTGCTTGAGAATTGGAAAATGATTGTAGTTTTCTTTCTTTTTGTGGTCGAAGCAGAGATAATTTAGTGTTTAAATATACGGAGAGTTAAGCCATTGATTGTTATTATATATACCGTATTGGTTTGTACCGTATTTAGCTTCACTCTGTATCCCGCATATAGCAGGGTTTTTAGGCCATATCCCACTTCCCGCCGCATTATTCGAACTCAATCCAACCCAATTTGCTTTGCCACGCCCTTCATGCAAGTGAAAATACTTATATCAATATCAATATTTCTAAAAATAGGGATCGAACCCATAAATATCAAGGATTGAGTTTTACAGTTTATAAACATCTTGGAGGCTGCCTCTAGTATTTCACTAATTTACATAAGTAAATAATCACATATAAGCCATGAATTCAGTTCCATTAAAGAAGCGAAATTTTACATTTAATACAAAAATAATTAAAATTTAATGTGAAATCACTATATTCCATGAGATGAAATTGAAGAAGATGAAGTAAATGTTGATGGAACGGGATATGAACCCGTGTTTATGTTTTCTACTACACAAAATTTATCGTATTCGTCAAGATTATAATAAATTTATTCCCGCCATATTTCCTTAACTCCTTAGCCAAATAGGTTGCTAGCCAAATTGATTTTTGTTCTATTTTTGATTTTCATTTAACTGTATTAATTGTATATATGATATTACAAGGTATATTCTTTTAGTTATATGTAGTAATTAATATATAAGTCAACATGGCTAGTCCCATTGTATTATAAACATAGAACAGATAACCTAAGTATTTTGGAACTTGGAGCGTCCAAAATATTCAGGCATTAAATAGAACAACACATCAAAATAAAAAAATGAACAGTACAGAAAAAAATTAAATAACAAACATTTATAAATCTTCTGGAGTTACCTTGCCACAAACTTATCCGTTAACGATGCAGGTTAGTATAAAAGTAAACAATTATTAATAACAATATTCAAAAGTATACTAAAGTTATACATTTATATTCTTCTTACAAATCTTTTTTTTTCTGAGTTTTTTCACAGATTTATCTAAAAAGCAAATTACTGAACTGCATTTCTTTGATGCATTCAAATTAATTAGTCAAAATTAAGATTGGTATAAAATATAAGGTCCTTACATATGAAATTGTCGTTTGGTATTTTTTTGTATATTTATTTAATCAAAATATGAACCGATGTTATCTATGCATTTTCGGCATCTCATAGGTAGTTCATTGATCTCTTTTTTTAAAGAGAACCACTCGGACGGAAATCAATAAAACCTTTGAAGGCGATTTGGACTGCCCCATCCGAGATACCTTTCAAGCTTTTTAATCGTCCCAATTTGCTTCAAGTGGATTAATAATTTTATCACTAAATTGCTTTCAATTCTTCACTATCAACTTGGGTCCCCGGGCGTCCTGCAGGCTTGTTCTGAAGAGGTCGAAATTTACAAGACGGAAACGTGTGTTTTCTTTTGCGATATGACCGCCGTACACATCGAAAATCCTTCGAGCCGTTTCCGTAGCACTGGTGCCTCGTACTTGTAAACTACGAGTTCCACCGTGGCACGGTATTTAGGATAACGCGGTATTTCAAATGTTTCGAAAAAGCAGGAGAAAAAAAAATGAATGACGGTTAAAGTATGTCAAAACGCCAATCTCACATGTAAGGACCTAATACTATAATATTACTGATCTTCAAATATTATTAACATTTAGGTTTATTTTAAATATATATTTTTTTGTTGCCACTGATATAACATTTTTTTTAGCAATAGTAGCAGCTAATGTAATGGTAAAGTTACAAATCTAAAAAAACTACTCTTGAATAGTATATTTTATTTATTAAACTAAAATTAAACATCAGTCACATTAATCCACTTTGTAAACAGCAAGCGCTCTTTAGGACAAAGACACAATCTGGATTCTATGAAAAAATATTTAATAGTTGTGTAGAAATATATTTTGTTAACTTAATATCATTCATTTATTCCAGCATCTGCGCCACAAACCCGAGCTTCGTTTAAAACTAACAAAAGGAAAAAATCGCATGTTCCTTCTGCTATGTAAGTTTTTTTTTAATTTGAAGAGTTGAGTCGTCATGGTCAAGTTTTAAAGAATTTGCCTTTTGTTATTACAGCAAAATAAATAGACATTATTTAAATTGATGCTACTAAAATGTATTCCAACACACTCACGTTCACTCTTCAATTGAAGCAATTCATACATTGATGTTTGGAATTATGTGACCTGCAATGGTAATAGACTCCAATGCAAAATCTCCATGTGGAATGCTAAAACGTCGTATTTATTTCTTGCTGGACACTAACTTTTATATATTAATTTCTCACCTGTAAGATTTTAGCTTTTTAATTTTATGTTAAGCTAGTGTTCATTTCGGGATGGGCTACACGGCAGTGGCTGTTTTGGCGGATAAGCGTTAAAATAAAAAATGTCTTCCAGATCACATCCCAAATATTTGTTATTCTCGATTTTATTTAAATAGAAATTCCTCGTTACAAACTTATCAAATACTTTGGCTATGTCTAGAATTACTGCTGAACAGTACTTCTTATTTTCAAATGAATTATTAAGTTATTAATAATCTCATCTCTTTTCTTTGGACTTGTTCTGTTGTGCCACATACCCTTCACTAAATCCGAACTAGTGCTGTGCTCGAATGTCTTCGAGGTGTATGCATACACCGGTAAGTATCATTTTTCTTTCCAAAGAACCTATCAATAGAAGATCAATTGATAAGAGAGAGAGTTTAACTATGAATAGAAGATCGATTGATAAGAGGATTCTTCATGAGGAGTTTCACCTGGTTTCAATACAAATATTATTTGACCTATTTTCCATTGACCGGGATATAATGATAATAATATGCTCAATGATCATAGCATCTGACCTGGATAAAGTTAACAAAACCACCATCCTTGTTTAGTTTTAATAGGAGTAATTTGGATTTTAGGGCCTTTCAGGTTTTAAGTTGCTTTCCATAAAGAAGTTGGCGTCACTTGTTGATCGATTAATGATGTTCATCTTACACTAATCAGTATACATATGACTGCAGATAATTTCTACAGTTAGTTTTTTTAAATTTTGAGATGCTTTATTGAAAGCTGCTTTGTCTTTCAAGCACTCTGTCATATGCTAAGTTTCATGCAGTGGTCGCCGTCTGTGTATTTTATTTTTCATAAATGTGGGATACGTACTTTTTGCAAAAGAGTCCATCTATCTGCTGCTACATGTATGATTCTGTTGAGATCTTCTACTGTTTCTACTGTTTGTGGCAGGACAGTTACTTGATATATTTCCTAATTAGCTTTGCATAAGCTTGCGATCGGGTAATTATTGCAATACCGTCATTTGAGTTCCCTGGCGGGTGGTTGGTGGTTTAGAAACTATAATATTTGAATGTTAAGTGAGTTTTCTAAAACTCACCTAACTATCTGCTTTCTGAAATTAGTGCGTCATTTTTTGTAGGCGCATCAATTTATTCAGTCTTAGTTTGCGGTCCGTAAGCTAATTTACATAGCATGTTACAATTCTAAGGTTACAATTCATTTTGATCAAATTTTCCTGGTCAACGGAATCATGCAATCACATTAGTCATGATATGTTGAAATTTAGTGAGCATTTCGTCGATGAGGCGACAGAAGATGTGAGAGACGTTATATGTTCTTGTTGGCTGCCGGTGGCAGTGTGGTGGTACGATGGCGTATGTTTTAAATGTTTCAGCGAATATTCGGGAAGTTTTCTTTGATGACTCTTATTCCACGGTAATGGGTGTGCATCAGTGTGGTTATTCACGTTTGCTCTCTCTCTTTTATTTGTCCGTGAGTGAGATTTAAGTAGTTGTTCTTTGTATTGTTTGTATGTGGCACAGCCTCGCAGCTCGCGGGGTGTATTTCTCCACAGTGGGCACATGTTGTATAGACTTTATTGCTTTTTGTACACTTTGGGGGCGGATACTCCGCCCCCAAAGTGTAAATCTATACACACTTTGGGGGCGGATACTCCGCCCCCAAAGTGTGTATAGATTTTTTGTTTTTGAAATTAATACATTGAATTAATGCTGTGAAGTCACAGGTGCTCACACTCCCTCCATATTTTCACAGTAGTTTAGTCACTGCAACAGTTTGCAACTGTCCAAATCATATTTTCGACACATTTTTAATAATTTCACTATGTTCTTTTGTATAATTTGCATAGTTTCTTATAACTTACACTACACTGTCCACACTTAATAAATTCTTTCAACCACCATATTTTCTCCCACTTGATATCAAATAACACATTTTAATTGTAAGTATGTATTAGTTTTAATGTCTCTTTATGAAATGTTTTTCAGGTTCTTGGATGTAAATGTATGAATCCTATTTTGTATATATGTAACAGTATATAATGTGACTTTAACATGTGATAATGACGATAGATAGTAGTTATATGATTTTATATATATTTTTTCCATTAAATTGTTGTAATTATGTATACATGTATCATGTAGGATTTTGAGTGTTTCGACTTTCTGTGTATGTAAATAAAAACCGTATCCCGTTTTGTTACGAATCTCCACAACCCACAATGTTCCCAAATCTTCCTTTATTTTTTGACTTTGGTTTTGTGAATTATGATTAAATTTGTCTCATTATTAAATATTTTTAAAGTGTTAATCCAAACTTAAGAAAGAAAAATATTTATTTAGAAAACGTATCAAAATATGAACGTTCCTGGACTCGAACTCGCGCCTCCTGGAAACCGACCAGACGCTCTGACCTCTAAGCCATACGTTCTCATCAAGCTCTGGCGAAATTGTTACAACTTATTTACGTTGTCTCTCTGAGGGGGGATTTTACGAGAAAGTATAGCTTAGTGGTCAGAGCGCCTGGTCGGTTTCTAGGAGGCGAGAGTTCGAGTCCCGCTACGTTCAAATTTTTATACGTTTTCTAAATAAGTATTTGTCTTATTTTATTTTACATAAAGAAATTATGTGTCTTATTACACTGTCATAATTATTTAATGGTAGACAGGACTTAAAATTATAAATAAGACCAACATAAAATTGATTTTATATCATCTCATGATAAATATTTATTCATCTGTATAGCATTACGATAATTTTTGACGCATACGTATTTACACTCACCAAAATCAATATTTTGTTAAATTTTAAATGTTTTAATTTACAGTGGAAACTCGATTATCCGGCTCTTAATTATACTGATTTGGTATTATCCATACTAGCAAACTAGTTACACCTGTGTATAAGCGCGTGCCAATTAATTAAAAATAAAGGTTGATAAATTGATAAACAATAACATAACATTTTAAAAATATATACATACACAATATAAACAAACTTCTGTATACAGGATGAAAGTGTCAGCACCACTTTAAATGAAACCATAGTTTTAACTACTCCAAACTTTTTTCAAATAAATTAAATTAAAAAAAAATCGTTTTAAAATAAAACACCCTTTGTGCAGAACGACGTACGCACACATAAGTCTATAAAAGGGAAACCACCGCATACGCCTCATTCCCTCGTAGTCGTAGTTATTGGCGGCAAAGTTTAAAGTTGTTTAACCTTTAGTAGTATGCGTTAACGTTATTCGCACCTTTGCATAACTGCGGCACACGAAATACAGGTATGGATAAACATCGTGAAATGAAAAAAATCCTACGTCTAAACTGTTGAGTTATTTTGATTAATTTCTTTAGGTATGGGTTTGAAATATTTTACCCTATATGCTGTTTCCGTAAAAGGAGCGCTGACACTTCCACCCTGTACATTATTATTTATTTCTTGGAAACTTTACAACCTCCTCAGATTTCAAAAATTTCAATACATACCTTCTTAGATTCAGATTCTTCAACATTATGCAGTGATACTTGATCAGCTTCGGCTTGAGCGTCTACACTTGCCGCTATCATTGCAGATGCTCTTTCCTGTTCAAATCTTTCCAATTGCCTGCTACTAACAGTTTTTACTTCGTCTACACATTGTTTTAGTTCGTTTGATAGTCGTATTAGACTTTGGCCGATGTCTTCTAATCGCTTGAGTACTTTGTTCATGTCAGGCTGAGCTATAATAACAGTAGGGGCGTAATGTTTCAGTACATTGTAGGTTTATATCAATCTAAATACTACATATAAAAAATTCGCCAATTCACAAAATGTTTTAAAAATACCATTTATATGGTAGCAGAACTAAAGAAAAATAAAATATATAAATATGTTTTGTTATCTCCACCCTTAACATTGATACAAGTTTCACCATAACAATGCATTTATAAGAGAAAATGATATATTATTGCAATTTTATGACACATATGTATTTCATATCGCTAATGAGCTTTCAAATACACTCACACTGTAGCTGTACTTGTACACAGGCATTGTCAATAAATTGCATAAAAAGGCAAAGCAAAAATAAGCATTAATACAAGTTATAAAGAAATATAGAATATTAGATTTAAACTTAAGACAAAGATTTTTTTTTACTTTTTTTATTTTCTCATAAGAATCTTCACACATATCCAGCATATAGCACTATAGACAGAGAGTACCTAGCCTTAAGACATTCCACTTTTTATTTACTTTAAGGGCATAGTAGATCCCAACATCAGGCTTTGTCACACACAAAACCATGGAAATAAAAATAAGACAAAATTAATGTTCCTTCCATGTGAAAATTGAACACAATCATCATATTCACATTCAAACACTGTCCGTCTTGTACCACAAGGAAAATATTTATATAAAACAATTTCTAATAGCAGTAATGAAAGAGCAAGACAACAACAAATGTTCTAAAAATTATAGGCAATTCGCAGAAATCATGAATAAAATATAAATAATTATTATTCATTCGGCAAATGCAAATCATACTCTATCCAAATGTATTTAAGTAACAAAAATACCTGACAATGTCAAGCCACAAGCCTATCACATATTAAGTAATGAAAAAAAATATTTTATAATAGTTTTGACAATAATTTGTTAATAAGATTTCCAGATTTGATGTGGAGACTTACTCATGAGAAGCAAATGAATATATAAATCAAACAAGGTTTGAACTTGTATACTGCATATAAATCAAATATCATCTAAAGATTTTGTTTTAAATTTTAAAGCTTGTAAAAAATTGATACCATCAAAAATATAACATATATTTTGAAATAATATCTTCAATATTGCATAACAATTTTAATTTAAAAACAAAAACCAAGAATTTTCTTTAATCTTTAAATCAACTAGCCAGCTGAGATGACAAGTGTTACAAATATTTTTTACCAGAATGCATATATTATTTAGTAAATTTTAAGGGTTGTGTTTGTTTATTGTAAATATTAACATTTCTGTGTTGAATGGAATACTAGTAATATTTAAGTTCCACCGATATAAAAGGACAAAAATCTCATAGAAGCTTAAGATATATTATACTACCTTTCCAGTCATTGTTATTTATTATCAAATTATAAAATTTGCAAATTTTCTTTATAAAACTAAACTTCGCAAATACTATAAAATATAAATAAATGTAATATCTTACCCACAATTGGATCTGGATTGGCTTCGGGACTGTCTAACAAATGATAATCAGTATTTGTATCTAGTCCATCAGCTAAGGATTGCCAAGCCTCTTTGGAATGACTGTTACTGCTAGTCTGGTGTATGTTGTCTACCTCAGCATCACTTATAGATTCTAATTTCACTTTAACTTTCTTTTCATCAGTGCCTGTTTTTAAATAAAAATGATAATTGATATTATTGCAGCAAATAAACAATAGATATTGACATTGGATGTATTTTAGAAAAAATTTCATACCATCCTGAGTTCTCCTTTTTCTTTTATATGGAGTGAAAAGTCTGACAGGACCCATAGCTAAAAAGATATTGAATATTTAAATATATATATAGCATTATATTTTTTCCATACATTACTTTTATTTTGAACATTATTACCTGTCTGGTCGTCACAACAAGCTCCACAAGTGCAGCTTGTAGCATGTGGAGTGAGTATTCCCTCGTCTATCAAAGCTTGTATGCTTCTGCCTCCAAATCTTATAGACCGCTTCCAATCCTTGCTTGAAGCTCGGCCACAGAGAGCTTCAAATTCACTAGGTGTGTACCATTCCATGCCATATTTGATACATCTCCCACGACCTCCTGACCCTAATCTCTGTTTATGAAGTTCTGCAGAAGTATTTTTACACCTAATGGGAAGTACCGGCATATTTGCGGTTTCTACCCATGATCGATTGTTGTACCTGCTATACGAAGTATTATTTGTTGTGTCGTGGTCTTTAGTTTCACGCGCGGTGGGCGAAGCCGTATTCTGAATAACAATGTGAGTCGGCTTGATATCTTCTGGCACCGATCCACCAGATATAAAGCCGTTATCGACGCATATCATTGGTTTGAAATGCTGCAACTGTTCGGATGTAATGACGTTAAATGCAGTGCCCGCGATGAGCGCGCCGACCGGTAGGGACACGGGCACAGTGACTACTCCGTTAGCGTCGCTCGTCCGTCGGACCGCCTTGATTCCTGCAGATAGAACAGAATTCCCATCAGAGCAATCGGTATTGCGCTCGGCTGCTGTCGCCAGGGGATCGGACTCGGCCACTTCGGTAATGTCCGGCATAACGACGTTGTCCGAACTTCTGTTCTCCGCCATCGTTTTTTTCCGCCCACCCCTGAAAGCTCCTTCTCTTAATGACCGAATTTTGCCTAATTTACATTAAACCGATACGCCAATAATTCACAGTGCGACGTTACAAGTTATCCCAATTCGCCATATGTCCGCCATTATGGAGATATGACGCGAAGATCATGGCGGCCTATTCAAATTTATTAGACAACATTCATAAAACATAAACTCCGATTTAGTTTATTCCTATCTTAGTAAGATTCATCTGACAAAATCAATAACCCGTCATGTAAATTATTATTCATATGACGATGGAGATTAACATTAAAATAGAATTACTATTTAATTCTTTTTTTACGGATATAGTAGTTTTTATTTAAATGAAGTGTTCGTAATGGCAATAAATTGTTAATAATTGGTACTTACTATTTTTTATTATTTAAATTGAATATTTAACACAATTAATTCAACTCCATTAATTAATTTCATCTTTTGCAAACTTTCAAAATTAGTTCGAAATATATAACAGTTCAATGAGTAACGGTAGTAGAAAAATCAAATTAATTAAAATAACACTAGAATAACAGATTTACTTGTTTATGTAACATTAAATCATATAAAATTAAACAATAAAGTAATTTCTGAAAGTTATAAATATTTTATGTATACATAATACGTAATCTGTTTAAGTTAGTAATATCGAAAACAATACCGTAAATAAAATATGTTTTAATATATTGTTTTTACTCCAGTGATATTTAACGATAAAAACAATTTAAAATCAACCATATAATTTTTTCTTATGATGTGTGTACCTACATGACATTAGATAAGAAATATAAACCTATACTTAAATATATATTTTATAATATATTGGATAAATTAATCAAATACAATTCTGTATGTTTTAATATTTTTTGAATTTGAAATTTAGCTAAATTTTTAATAATTTTTCAATAATACGCTTATGTTAACAGTATTCGTGAGTAGGATGCTTTATATACTCTTATCTCAATGCGATATTGATTTTTCGTAAGCGTTACGCAATATAATACGGCTAAATGAAAAGTCAAAGCGACGCTATAAATCTGCTTGCAATTTATCACTATTTATATTTGTCACTACTTAATTCATTTACTTGCGGTGCTTCCGTTGTTTAATATATCTGCCAAACAGATAAAGGAGGGAAATATCAAAAATATGTGTATTATTTTACTAATTTGTTTAAAAATTCAAGATCTATTTGGAAATTTTTAATATTATATTTTTGTTTATGTTAAATATGAGGTTTTATATTTAAAGACCACAAGTAAAACTATAACTAAAGTATTTTAAAATGGAAGAAATACGGTCTAAACATAAATCTATACAAAGTGCCGCGCATCATATAGCTTTAGAGTGCATTCATCCTCAGGTACATCTTAAATTTTTATGTACATATGCACAATGATAATGATTGAGCTTAAACAATCGGAAACAATAATCTCTAAAAATCAATATTGTGTAAAATACTAAAATAGGTCAAAATTAGTATTAATAACTTTATATAGATACTTTTAACAAAATAATTTTTATATTTTACATTACAAAATACAAACTTATATAACAATTATTATTAAATTATTTAATCAAATAACATATGAATTTATTTACAACCAGGTTAAAATGAAAATAGTAGCAGTCCTAGTATTATTTTACAAGGTAAAATAGTAAAACACAAACATCTATATATATATGTATATTATACAAATACAAAAAAAATGTCCTATGCAATTTTTGTCTCAATTAGAGTGTAGCACAGGCACTTGTTCACAGTGTGGTTTTTTTGTCCATGTCTGTACCATTGGATTGCACAGTCAGCTCACGGTTCTCCCTACCATGTCCACCCATACCCGTCCCCTGTCCGTCTTCAACATGCATTCCAAGCTCAGCAGAGCCCCCAGATGTTTCATCCGAAGGGACTCAAACCACATATTGTAAGTATTGAAGCTTAGTTTGTATGTTTTTAATTATCTTTGCATTTTTCATTTTTTTGGCTTTAGGCTATATCAATCATATAGCAGGCAAGTCAGAGAGAAGTATTACAATAATATTTTCGAATTGCAAATTTTCAAAACATTTCTTGTTGAATAATGGTACTCAATGCTGCACTTTGTCTTGTTATCATTGCTTTTGGTGGGAATTGATCCCACAGCTGCTGTGTATACAGTCACATACTTTTCTGCTGTGCCACATAAACCTCACAGGACTTGTTCTTATATGAACTACTTTTTTCCATTTATTTTAATAATATTAATCAATGTTGTAATTTTAATTAACAGGATTCCAAGGCATTCATAACTCCCAATGATAGTCCAATCCTTGGCCGAGCTCTCTGTCTTACACCAAGAGGTAGTCCTTTACCAGGACGAGTTTCACATTTAAATGAAAAATTTCAAGATTCCCTCACATTGAACTCTGATACCGATGCGCTTGTTGCTAAAATAAGCGCTATGTTTCCTACTGTTAGTGAGACACATATTAAGATATTGTTAAAAAAGTAAGTAGTTGCTGGTTTGTTTTTTATTACACTTTGACACTGGGTCTAGTGTTTAGATGCCCCATTCTCTACTTATAGTTGAATTTCTAAATATAACTATTGAGTTATATTTTTATTATTATTGAACATATTCTATTTCTTATATTAAACTACACTAAATATTACAATTTTGTAGATATTACAACCGTGAAGCCGTAGTAATAAGTGCATTACAAGTGGAAAAACATCCAATTACAACTCCGGGACCACTTACAATGTCTCCTTCTACAACTCGCTTACAGAAAGGAGCTTTAGGAGTGTATTCAGCATTGCAACTAGCTAGAGGAATGTCGGGGTCTATGCATAGTTCAAATCATTATACACCTATGACTGGTACACCACAGGGTATGTGTTTTTCTATTGATTTTTTGTTCAATGTCTAGTTTATTTAGTTAGGTAGGCAAAGGGAATCTAGTTTTAACTACCAATTCTAGCAATTTTATTAATATTGTATGTGAAATGCTTGGTCTAATTAGTAAAATGAAAATATTTTTTTAAAAGTAATTGTTGCCATGCTTAAAATTGTAATTTACAACAAACATTATATATGTTATATAAGGCGGAATATTGATTATTTAATATTTTTAACAAATCTTAATATTGATAATATTTTTAATGGTTATATATTATAATAGGGTCCCCTCTGCTTCTGCGACCCACATCAGGCGCTTCAAGTTATTACGGTACAACAAAATCCATTGATGGGCAAGCACCAAGACATCAGTCACCTAAAATGAAATTAAAGTAAGTTTTATATATGTATGATATTTAAGTGGCAGAACTGAATTTATCTTTTATAGATAGATTTGTATGTTACAGTGAAAAACGAAATTGTCTTAATAAGATGTGTCTTAACACCAGTTACCAGGTTACCAGGTTCTCTGTGCCTATTTTGCTATATGTAGGATTTTGCGGGGTACATTGTGAAGCTAAAAAAAAATGTATACAAATGTAAATGGATCATGTAGTTAAACTATACACTTAGCTTTGTATTTCCTAATGTCATAATAATCTCGCTTGATTTGAAAATGTTTAAATGTATTTACTTTGCGTTATATAAAAAAATTTTAATATATTTTTCCTTAATATAGACAAATTCAATAATCTAAAAACAAAAGATCTAGAATTTCTACATAAATTTGTAGCAAAGTATCAATGTTCTGAATGAATGAATGAATGAAATGAATCATCATCTATCAAATATATATATAATTTTTTTTCATACTTTTACAGATACCTAAAAAGCATATTTCCAAAAGCTGAAGAAACCCTCATCCTAGACATATTAGCCAATAAGGACAACAATGTCCAGAAGGCAAGTGAAGAACTCATCTCTATGGGATTCAATAAAAAAGAAACTATTATGAAACAGCAGAAGAAAAAAGAGAAGGAAACACCTCAACCGGTGAAAAAAGTGGTTATTATGAAAACTTTAGAAGAGAAAAATGAATGTAAGTTAATAATATTTCATAAATAATTAATTTTCTGTGTGGATACCTGTTTTGTGGTGTTTTGTAATTAATATAATATAATGCGAGGCCAATATAATCAGTGACAAAAAATGTGTAATAAAATCTATTTTATTATAGAAACTATTGATTATTTCGTTATTATTTTGTGTGTTCAAAAATTAAATCTAGCTTATACAAAATTTTAAAGAAGTTAGGTAAAGAAAAACAACTTGTTTTAGTTTTTCAAACATAATAACTTAAAAAAATATATTAATAAAATCCTACATATTACAGTGAAAATAAAACTACAAAAGAAATACGAAAAAGTAGCAGAAAGAGTAATATGCATAGCCTTAGAAAGTGTAGATTATAATGAAGAGAGGGCTGAACAAATATTAAATGCTGTAGTCCAAGAAGAAGAAACACCTAAACTAGTTGTTACTGCGGAAATAAAAGATATGAGACGTCCGGAAACTACAGATGTTATGAAAGGGTATGTATTTTATAAAAAATATATATATTGAACAAATTAAAGTACATTTTATTGTTAGTTGGTCAAGCCTATAAGAAATATTATATGTAATTGTAGATAGGGTTTCTTATAATATTAAGAACATTTTGTTTGACCTATTAATAATGATATTATATTTTCAAATGTATTGTACATTTGAAAATATAATATCATTATTAATAGGTCAAACAAAATGTTCTTAATATTATAAGAAACCCTTTGATTTTGAATATAAACTTTAAGAAATATATTCAGTTTCTATAATGTCAAATAGAATAATATCTAGTATAAAATACATCTTAAAATAATATAGTAAGAAAACTTAATACAATATTAATTTATCATTGCATACTCGTAATTTTAATAAATATTACACAATTGTGATTCTAAAAAAACTAATATAAATAAAATGTTGAAGTAATCCTTATTAACGATATGAAAAGTACTTTTATTTTAAACCCAAGCTTATTTCTAATAGGGATGTGTACACATTATTTTTTAATATTTTGTTTATAAACATTTGGTTTCAAATCATTTTTCAAATTGGAAATCGTTGGCGGTAGTTTGATATAGTAATTATGTCAACTGACAGACGAATGCCACCTCAGTCTACCCGTGACCACGGACTACTGCAAAGTGCTCGAAACGTCGGGTTTGCCAAAATGTATAATCTAAAATATACGCGATTAATCCGGTTAAAATAGTAATTTAATTTTACACATTTGCGTAATAATCGCGAAAATCAAAGAACTTATTATTTAGTTACAAATTATTAAACAAATATGGAATAACATTATTATTTAAATAGGACAATATTTTTATTTTAAAAAGAAATGTTATTTCCATAAAGAAAATTAAAGCAAGAGAGAAATCTTTTAAACGAAGAAAACTATTTAATGTGCACACATCCTTAAATCTGAATATAAATTTATATACTATGAGTATCTTTTCCCTAACAATAATAAAAAATATATATATATTAAAAGAGCAAAATATATAAGTATTACATAAAACCTGGGTCAAAAGTAACATTCCATCCAAATGCTTTTTAGCTTTTCATATAAAAAGGGTAGTCTAAACATATTGCAAAAAATGTTAATAAATATGAAAATGAGTAACACTCACAACTTAAATTTGCATAACATTTACACTGCCTTTTTGCATCGTCTATGACGAAATTGCTTATGTATTCAATTAAATATTCTATATATAGTAAAAAAAATAAAATGATAGAAACAGCTACATTAACGTTCACTTGTAGTAGAGATTTGACAGTACATGATGAATATAACTCCAATATGACAGCAAATTTTTATTATACTAACTAATCATAGATATTTAATTAAAAAATAATATAATTGTGTTTCTATCTACTCACAATGTATGAATAATGAACGAATGTGATAATATGTAGTAAATGAACCAAAGTAAATGAACACCAGTAAATAGACCACTTAACGAATTTACAAACCATATTGTACAATCTACATACATACAATCTCAATAGCAGCTGTACTATACTATCGAGTTCGTGTAATGACATTCTAAACTAAGCAATCTCGTCGCACCACTCATCCATCACTCATGTTAGTTGCGCGAGCCCGGAGCCGCAGCCGCCGGCCGTTCCCGTCGCGCGACGCCTCAAGACGTGGACGGAGCATTTGAAGTACGTGCATATACAGCATGTTCATAAATGTTGATATGTTAATAATGTCGTTACTTTTTTTTATATGTGTGTATGTATAAATTGCTATTTTTTTTTATATAGTTGTCGTTTTTTTATTGTTTTTTGTTGTGATCGTCGTTATATTTATGTTTTTTTTTGTTGTTTACTATAGTGTAATTTAAAAAATATAAAGTTACAATAATATGTACGTACATATTTGATATGTGTTAGTTAAACATGAAAAAAATAATATAAAGGAATAAAAAAAAGGAAATCAACCAAAACAAGTAGTTAGTAAAAAAATTGCGATTTGTCTTTAAATTGCATGATGTCTAATAATTAATTCGTTTCTATGTGTCGCTTTAATGTTATATTGGTGTATGTAGTTTAATAATTATACATTATTTGTCATTATTCTACACCATACTTACTATGAATATCAATTACTTATTTGTGTTAATCAATTAAAAGTTATTTGCAGATTTGAACTATTTGTATTATATTGGTTATTGTTTTTTGCGTCAAATTCAACACAATAAAAGTTACTTAGGATATAAACTGTTTTAGAAATTTGAATTTAGTCTTGTTCTAGAATTTTGTTTCACAAGACAAATAATCAGAAATCATTTTAGTATATGGTTATAAGAAACATAGACCCACATATAGTGTCAGTCATCACATTCATGTTCATTGTTTTAATTAGCATTTTTACTATTATTTATGTTCAATATATTAAAATATTGATAAAACTAGCAAATAGATTTATAATAGCCATATGTGTTTCTCTGCATGGCAGTACATTTTCTAACTTACTGCTAAAAGTTTAAATAAAATACTATTTTATTTGAACAAAAGCTGGTATTTCAGGCCGATACTAAAATCGAGTAATATCGTGGAAAGTCAACATAAATCTCAATATTCTATGTCACCCAATGGGCCAAACCCATCGCTTCGCCAAGGACCTAAAGACAGTCTTCTTTTGTAAGTTTGTTGTTTTTATACTTTATCTTAGTGCGTTTAATATTTTGAAATTATTGTCTGTTTTAAAACTTTCTCAAATTATAATAAAGATAATCCTACTATTATGTGATATACGCAAAAGGATGTTTTAGTGGGGAACGGAAGTTTTAACACGGTTTTCTCTATGCAAGAAAAAACCGGACAAGCGTGACTCGAGCTCGCCCACTGAGGGTACAGTACAAAAACTGGAGATTTCGAAGTTTTTTGAAATTCAGGCTCAGCTTAGTCAGAACTCTTTATCTGTTGCCTCATGTGAACTACTGGCTTTAATACTACAATTTTGTCCTACTTTTAAAGCTATTATTTTTTTGGATTTAAGACCACATATGTATAGTTTATAGTTTTTTTTCTAAACTTGTACTACCCGTAGATGCCAATTGCCAAATTTAATTTTGATTCCCTTTATAGTGTCGAAATAGTCGTTTTTATACTATTTAAGGCTATTATTTTTTTGAATTTAACCACAAATGTATAGTTTTTAGATTTTTTTCTGAACCTAGTACTACCTGTTGATGCTAGCTGCTAAATTTCATAATTCTAGGTTAACCGGAAGTGTCTTAATAATTTTGATTCTATATATAGTGTCAAAATACGCGTTTCGACGCACGACGCGTTTGTTGAACAAAATATTTTACATTGGTATATCTTTTTTTTTATTTTTGAACTTGTTAAAATAAAATTAACAAAAAATAATAAGAGAAGTTTGCCAAAATGCACAAACGCACAGACAAACTGACAAACAGACAAAAAATCTTTTCAGACTCAGATTGACTAGTACATCTCCAATGTACAGACATTGAATACAATTTTATTATATATATATATATATTTATTAATTAATTGATCAAACTAATACTATATTCTCTTTTAGAGAAGACTACCTAACTTGGAACGGTCCAAACCCTGAACTCCGTTGTGGACCAGTAGTTAAGCCGGAAGGTGCAGACTCGCGATGTACTGGCCCTCTATCCCTAGCCCGAGGCCCCGCGTCCCTTGCTAAGGGGCCCGCGGTACTCGCCAAGGGATCTGTATATCAGAAACTTAATAAGAAAACTGCGAAAATGTAAGTTATTTTGTTTATAGGCTTCTGCTTTGAGCTTTGCTTTAGTGATTTTATTAGCTTCACGCTTTTATCCCTAGCGACGTAATTAGAGAGAACGGAGTGCCTTACGCTATGGTCTCTGCATACGTCTTTCGCCTCGTCCACTTTCATTGCCCGCACATACATGACCTTCATCTTTCTGTCATTGTTCTGTAATACGTTCTATGTTCATCTACGTTTATAACAGCGTCGGTACCAACACTGCATAGTGTAGTTAAGGCACCGTTGACTCTGTTACCGGCCACAATACGCCTTTCCATACTAAAGATACTTATCAAATATACCACTTTATTCACTCGTTCTAATATCATTCCGTTTTCGCTGATATTCATTTGGTCCTTTCTTCATTTGTAAATATTGATTTTTATTTTACTCATTGCGATAATAAATTGATTATGTAAGTTCGACGCTACGTTACATATTAAACTAAATAAAATGTTTCAGAGTTGTCTAAAGAACTTGAGAGAACATCGTGAAAAGGCTCATTTATAAATGCAGTAAGAATATATTTTTCTTAACAAGGATATATTTTATATATTAATAATTATTATTATTTAAATTAGATTAAGTTACGGGTAAAAGGATCTCAGTATAAAAAAAGTAAATTCACTATTTGATCTCTTTCAGTAACTGTATGTATTATTTATTATACATTTACATTACTGTACTATTGTTAGTTTTTTATTAAATTTTTTATTTTTACATGTTCACTTTAGTTCTAAGTGTTAATTTTCAATTAGT
The DNA here is from genome assembly GCA_018230625.1 of Heliconius eleuchia. Taxonomy (NCBI): domain Eukaryota; kingdom Metazoa; phylum Arthropoda; class Insecta; order Lepidoptera; family Nymphalidae; genus Heliconius; species Heliconius eleuchia. Next base: position 3,863 of record DWAP01000345.1, on the reverse strand, counting down.
GTTACAAATATTTGTGCCAATAACAGTCTTCGATCATGTTTTATTAACTATACAGGATGCTTTACGCATTTATTAAGAGCTCTCTTCAATGAATTTCTGTATATTGCAGGATTTTTTAACTATCGGGTATGTTATATTCCTATATATTGGAATTTGTATAAAAATAGTTAAAAAAATAAATAAATAAAAATAGTTTTTAGTCCAAACATATCCTTTCTAAGAACACCCCTGTATAGTTAAAAATACATACCAAGTATATAACTTGAATGCCAATACGATCTTTATTAATAATAGTAATGTTTAGGATTAGAAAATTTATAAACTGTGCTATGCTTTTAAAGAAATACGAATGTGTTCTTCATCTTTTACATCCAGATACAAATAACGGTTAAAGTGTTTAATTCGAGTTAGTTCTCAAATAACCTAAGTAAATTAAAACTTCAAGGAATTATCACGCCTAATTGTAGCATATATCAATCTATATTCTCTTCATTTCATTTCCTTCCACAAACAATATCTGGATTATACGACGATGCGTGGGGATTCCCTCAACCTACCCTGCTTATTACGGGGTACAGCGTAAAGATAAAAAATCGCTTTTTTTCTCTGCTTTATTATCTTTTTTCCTATTTTTAGGATTCCGTACCTCAAAAGATAAAAAGGAAACCCTTATAGGATCACTTTGTATTTATTTTATTAAATCAAATAATAAACCTAATTAGATCGCTACAATTCAATTATAAATTAACTGTTACATGTATCTGGATGTTTGGGATAGCATAAATAAATACGTAAAAACTGTAGGGAGGTTTGGACTTAAACAATTCCCTCCAGATCGCATCGAATCTAGTCGAAATCTCCAATTAATCTTAATAAAATTAAAACATTTATTTTTATATATTATAATTATATTAAATAGCGCTATTTTTATTAATAAACTTACTACAAATGCTTATGGACCTTGTAGATTTCTTTGAAATTGGTGTGAACAAAAAAATACAATACGTTGAATAATATTCGCTTATATTTGCTTAGTTCAGTGTTATTTGCGAATATTCATTATAGTACATTATTATTATTAATAATATGTTACGTGGTAAGTATTACAGCGCGTAGTGCAATATATAAGCAATGTGTTTTTTTATTAAAATGTATTAATATTTTCATTAGGGATGTTATGGAGCTCCGAAACCATTAAACTGTCGGATATCCGATATAAAAAAACTATTGATAATTGTATAATTGATAAAGAACTTTATACAACATAATGTGAAAAGGCGGCCGTATCTCAAAAAAATATGTCCTTATGGCAACCTAAGACATTTTTACTAGAAAAATAAATAAACAACATACAGTATTTAAAACATACATTTTTTAAACAATTTACATCCGTTTCGGAAATTATCCGAAAGTACTGGATAAACTGTAATCGAAACCGAAACCTGTAAAGTTTTCTTTTATCCGTATCCAGATACGAAATTTTCCATCCGTAACATCCCTGATTTTTATTGTTCAACAATTCTGTGTTTCTTTGTGTACCTGTATTTGCTTGTTGAATATTGTGTTTTTCTTATAATACAACTATTATACGTATATATAGTAGTATAAAAAAAGCCACATATCTACCTACCTATAACATATAGAATTAGACGTTCAACAAGCTCAATGTTCGTAGTTTAGTCTGCAATCTAGTCAATTAGGACGTAAGTAGTTCAGCATTCCATATTTTGTGAATCTTTCTAAATAAATTGTTGGTTTACTCTATTGATTTTTGTGTTTAGATTTTTTCATCTTTTCCAGCGTTATATAAAAAACAGCACGCTGTATAACAGCGTGTATAATTCCTAATTTTAAAATGGTTATTATAAACAAAACATGAATAAAATAATATTGCTTTATTTATTATTCATCACTAATATCATTTTGGTAAAACAAATTTTATCGTAATTTATAAAGGACCAAAACGCCTAACAAAAGTGATATTAAACCAAACTTGGACTGTAGGGTCAAGTTTCACTCGTAAATATAAATATATGGATTAGATTCTACAAGTGCTATATCTTTTTCGAGCTGGCGCAGTTCTTGCTCCATTTTCGTCTTCTTCAATATTTTTGGAATAGTGTCTGTTAGCATCGGCAATTGAAGGAAAGCTTTTTGTAATAGTTGCCAATTGTGTTTTAGATCCTGAGAAATAATAGTTACATCTATATACTATAATACGCATGCTATTAAAAATGACATTTGAACTGATGTAAGACTTTTTTTAAAGGAGTACTTATAAAGACCAAAAAATTATTTTCGAGTGATTAGACATAATTATATATTATGTATCGTTCAATATAAAAAAAAAATAATTAACTTACATTCAATAAAGCCTGCCTCTCTTCTTCGCTAATTAGTTTACAAAGACTTTCCTTATGATCCTCAGCGTATTTAATTTTATCCAATTCCTTTTGTATTCGCCTATTTCTGTTCATCAAATATGCCGGCATTTGCCCGAAATCTTTTCTCCTACAAAATTCGGGGACTTCCCCTGATCCTTTTATTTTTTTTATGTGGCCATCTCTTGTGTCAACCAATCTGTGAAAAGCAACCTTAGGTAACTATATATATTTTTTTAGCCGCACACATCTGGGTAGGCAACCTAGTGTTAAGACACTCAGTTCCCCATTTTCCCCCATATATTATGTATTGACATCTTTTCATCTTGTAAACTTAATGCAATGTATATATAGTTAAATGAATCCAATGATAGGTCATCCTATTTCTTATTTTGTTTTCATATAAACTATCAGAACTACTCAACAGAAGAAACGAAAATATTAACATTTGGCAGTAGTCGATCAAATAGAAATGAAATAAACTGATATTTTTATATAATTATTTTTTATATTATTTGTTAGCTCTAGCCCCGCCAGAATTCCTACGCCAATTCAAACAAACTCTCCTTTTATAGTCGGACAACTGTTACTGTGTCATTAAAAAAATATCACTTACCGAGGCTCCACCGGCTTTGGTTTAGTTTTAATCGCCTTTTTTATATTCAAAACTTTAAAATTAGTTGGAGGCCTTTCCGGTTTCTTGTGTAATGGAGCATGTTTCGGGACGGGGGGTAATTTTCCAGATACGTAGCATTTGTGATCTGATTTCTTCATTGGTTGTGTTATACCTTGACCCCTTTTTAAGAATTGATCAGGTGGCTTGAGAGGCGTCTCGGCATAGCCAAATGTTCGACGTAACTTAGGAATTTTCATCTCCTTTAGTTGTTTTTCCAATTCGGATTCGTATCTTGAAATTAGTTTTGTGAGTTAGTCATAAAAAAAACAAACTATTTTTATAACATCATTTTGACTTTGAATATATTATAGATTTCGAATAACTTTGATAAACAATAAATCAGATCAAATTATTTGAATTACTATTATTTATATAGAAATAATTAAAAGTTATGAAATATAATAATTTAAAAAACATTAAATTTAACATCTTGATGGTTATTTAAACACCTTTAAAAGAGATTTTTGCCGTGTAAGCTTAAGGCAATCTAAAATAATATTATTAAAAAACAATATATAAAAATACCTGGGAGTCTTCGGTGGCTCTGGCGGAGGTTTATCTAATATAGTATAAATAACTTCATCATGATTAATTATTTCTACAATTGACATAACTAATAAATATTACGTCCAACTCTTATTATAAAAATAAAATATAAATTTGTGCAGTGAGTGTTCATTCAAAAAAGTAAGTCAAATAATATAACAATATAAGTTGCTATGGCAACCGTGCCTTAGTCCGCTTCGTTTATGGTTTAAGTTGTTTAAAAAGCTCCATACCTTTTTAAAGTTGTATAATGTAATAAT
>DWAP01000344.1:0-22760 GCA_018230625.1 Heliconius eleuchia | reverse complement strand
ATTAAATATTTATCTTTCCTAAGTGTGGATTAACATTTTAAAAATGTTTAAAAAATAAACACTGTAGTTTGTGGGGGAACTTTTCTTTATAAATTTAATTAAAAAAAATATAATTAGAAATTAGAACAATTATATAATAAAAAAATATATAATTTGTAATGGATGATATATTACTAGCTAGCGAGTCAATACAATTCTGTACATAAATGAAAATGTAGCCAGATGCTGCTGTTAACCGAAACAATGCTATGATATATATCCGATTGTTACTAAAAGTTACTATAAAAATGTAAATAATGTAATGCTTCGTATAACAACCGAGAGCATTAAGACAAAACAGGCTGCTTACAGCGAGGCCAATATCAGACAGCCCACAAGATTAAAACTTCTATAAAAACTTAATAGGATTTGAAAGACAGTGAAATGTGTTTATTTTATTTATTCTATAAAATATAAAGTACATTAAAATGAAGAGAGTTGTATGTATGGGCGAAACTGATCACATTTTTGGCCCCATCGTGTAAGTAGGCCTCGACTAGTGTTGCCAAACTCGCAGTTACCCAGAATGTTATGATATTGTATACACAGCACAGGGATATCCAGCGACGGGAGATGATAATATGTTATGAAACCACTATTTTAGAAGACATTTAAATTCCTTAAGTTAAGTCTTAAATTTTAAAACTGGTTTACATTACAATACTAATAAAAGTAATTTGTAAGAACATATCATAAACATATACTTTCTGCAATGTGTCTGGCAACACTAGTGTCAACTAAACATAGGCTACGTGGGGTGAAACTTGGAAGAGGTGTTCAGTCAATGTACTGTGCGAGCCAACGGAAACCCTCGCCGTAGCCCTGGCGCTTCAACACCGAACACATGAACAGCTCAAGCGGCCGTCCGGGAAGCTCCGACCGGGATACCTTACCCTGTCATCAAAATTATAATAATTTATAATATTTTAACAACAAAAAGCATTTATTACTTTTAAATAATAAAATTATATTGGTATTTTACTACTATCAATATTTTTCACAGTGATCTATGAACCTCAGATAAAATATTTGACAAATCATCCTTTTCTCAGAACTCTGATATTTCCACTGTTAGAAATGTTAAATAATAACTAAAGACTCAAACACGACCACACCACACCACATTTATACTTATAACATTGACAAATTATTCAAAATCTTTATATACATAAATTGCAGTGTATATGTTATTCTGATGTACCATACAGTTTCATCTGTCTGTCATTCATTCCGTAGTTTTTGCGCAAAAGTGAAACAAACATTCATCCAAAAATATTCTGTGTGTTATTCTGATGTATAATCTATATTTTTTAGTAGTATGTGTTATTCTGATGTATAATCTATATTTTTTTTAAATTTCATCTCAATCCGTTCCATATTTTTGGCACAAAGAAAGAACAAACATCCATTGAGCCTCACAAATTTTGACATTTATTTATTAGTAGGATGACTCACCTTTCCAGTAGTCTGCTGATACAAGTTGAAGAACTGTCTTAGTTCATCTTCACTGGCAGCACCAGGTTTGTCTATTTTGTTTCCAAGAATTAAAACAGGGCAATTGCTTAGAGTTTCATCTGTTAGGAGGGAGTCTAGTTCCTTCTTAGATTCTGGCAGCCGGGGGCGATCACATGCGTCCACAAGGAAAACGATGGCATCTACGGCAGGGAAGTAATCACGCCATACTCGTCTGGCCTGCTGATGCCCACCCAAGTCAAAGGTAGTAAATCTCATGCTACCTATTGAGAGTTCTTCTGATGCTATTGAAACAATATAAAATTTAACATTGATGAAATGGAATCATACCAATATGAGAAAAAAGAAAGAATATTAAATAAACATTTGTAATATGTGATATATTATATTTTCTTATAGAAATAAATAAAAACACTGCTATTTTATTAAAATAGATACTAATAATATACAGTGCAAAATAATTTTGCACCTTAATAGATAAAACATATATAATAATATTTTGTTTTAACTTCATGCTTTATGCTTCAGACATGGCAGGGTAGGCTGAGGGAACCTAGTTTTAACATACTCCGCTCACATTAAGATGTAACTGCGTGTTGAGTGGCGGAACTAATCGCCACGCTTTGCATTTACACCAAGGTAAAGAAAATATTAAATATTTCATTCCCTGCAGCGGGAAGCAAACCCACAAATGTTGTGTTTGCAGACACACAGTTATGCCCCTGAGCCATGACTGGCTCCTATAAAGTACAATAACATATATGTAAAATGTTCAGCAAAAATTTCAATGAAACTAAATGAAAAGTTAGACTATGATAAGACAACTACTACTTCCTTGAAATTTCTTAAATTAGAAAATACATAATATTGAATAATAGATTTGTAATAAATATTTAAGCATATTAGTTATTGTATTTTTTAAAAATGTAAAAGTAAATGATCATGATAAATGTTACCAGTTTAACATATTAAAAAAAATATATAAAAAACTCTTTATAATGCCAATTGTTATGATTTAACTTTATTTAATTTATATAAAAAACATACTATAAATTTTCAAGGTTCATACAAGGTAAACAAAATTAAATTAGATTCTATATTACAAAAAGATGCTTAAAGGTTGGGCAAAACATTTTGTTTAAATATTTTGAACACTATAAAAATTTGGTGATAATAAATATGTGGACAAATAATTTTGTGATAGTTCAGTCATTATAGTTTTTTCAAATTACGAAAAATATTTAAAATTCATTCTTCCTGGAAATAAGTATAAATAAAAATTATAATAGAAAAATATATTTCACTGATAACCACAAAATTTATATTTTATCCTTAGATAATAATTGATAATAAACTTATAATTAAGTAATAAATTTAAAAGTGTTGTTACAACACTTTCAACCATTTTGGGTTTGAATCCCACTTGGGGATTAAAATATTTTAATTTCCTCACTCTGGGAACAAGACATAGAGGAGCGTTGATTTCTGTAACTCAATATGGAATCTTGTAAGAATTGGCTGGAAAATGGGGAATTGAGTGTCTTAGCACTACAGTTCCTTTGTCGGCCTTGTTGTATAAGATGCTGTGCACAGCTTAAAAAAATTATAACTAGAATATAATGTTGCCTCTCACTGGGATGCAATGTAGGTACATGTTGAGCCAGTCTGTCATCCTTCAACATGTGCAAGAGTGTAGTCTTGCCAGCATTGTCCAAGCCCAGGAACAAAAGTTTCCCAGATTTCTTATACAAACCTAATATGAATAAAAAGTACATATAAGTAAAAAAATGATAAATAATATAATAATAATGAAAGATTTCAAAGAAATCATATAAGTATTGTAATAATTCTCTCTGCCTACCCTGCTTTGTGCGGGACGTAGTCTGAAGTTGTATATAAAAAGAACAAACATTATGCCTTAAGTAGAGTTATTCCCAACTTAACTTTAACAATTTAGCAAATTTTATCAAATGTTACATTTAAAGATTTTTTGTTTCATAACAGCCAATTTGATTTTAAATGTGAAAGTGAATGTGCATAACAATAATTCATATAACTTATATGATTTTTGACTACAAAATATAGAAATTACAAATTAATTTAAAAAGTAACATATATATTATGACTGAGAATGAAAAATAAATATTAGGATTATAGTAATATATATTTACACACTATTATTATAATACACTTACCCAAGAATCCCAATACGCCAGTGAACCAATCCCAAATAAACATTTTGAATCTGAAATATATGTATATTAATTTATAAAATAATATATGTATAATAATCTATATTAATTTATAATATCACAGAATTTTGCATAAAGAATATTTGATTATTTAGAGTGACTTGCAAAACTAATGACAATTAAATGTTTTAAAGTCTCAATGCAAAGTTGAACTGGTAAGAAACACTTCCAAGACAAATGATTATATATTCTTTAGAGATTCATCGCGAAACGTAGTATTGCGATAATCAATTGGGTAATACGAATGACAGGACGTCATTTGCGTAGTTGAAACTTCGATCATAAATTCCCCAAAGTAAAAAATGTAATACTCACTTATGAAAATTGTACTAGATTAGCTAACACTAAAAGAAGTTTATCACACTATTTTGCCCTTATTTGCAATTTGTTTCGTCTTAAAAATTGACGATATTCTTGACGACGAAATATCAATCTGTTGGCAATGACGTACACTACTTCCGGAAGTCGTTAGTTGTCACACTGTCTGCTGTATGGATGCATTCATATTTAATGATTACTCGTATAGCGATCAATAGTAAATAAAAGTTTTAACATACTTTTTTAATCCATAAGAATATTTAATATTGCAGAATGCAAAGGTGATTTTTTTGGACGACACGTACTAAGCCTCTAGCAAGTCGGTTATTAAATTATTTACGTGCATAAATTCCTGTGTGAAAAATTATTTATGTGCATAATCATTTATTTAGCATAACCTCTGTTATGATGTTTAGATGCCCAAAATATAATATTTTATAATTAATCATTGTATTGGGTAAAATAAAAAAATGTTATTTACTGTCATAGAACATTTTTGATAATAATAAAAAAATGTAACAATATCACGTTTAAAAATAATGTAGGTAAATTATCATACATAAATTCTTAAGCTAATCCTGGTCAGTTTTCAGGAGGCGCGGGTTCGAGTCCCACTACCTTAAAGTTTTTATACATTTCTAAATAAGTATTTTTATATATTTAATCAAACAATATATGATACTTTTATGGTAATGATTATCTTATTATGTATATGTATTTGACTATTACAAAAGCAAAGGGCTTTTTCTTTTTTCTTTTTTATTGTTTTAGTCAATTAATTACAGCATTTATTTAAAACAATTATTAGTTACGGTCTGAAATACATTAAAAAAATAGGGTAACTGTCACATAATAATATGACATTACAATATGTCAATTCGACATAAGTTGATGGAAACACTTCTTGCCGGAAGTCTTTCTAGTGTTTGACAGCTTTCAAAGCTAAAGGTATAAGAAGTATTTTATGTTAAAAGTTAATTTAACGTGTTATTATTTAAGTAATACTATACGAATATCATATATTATTACTTATTTCATAAGTGTGCAAGTTTATGAAACGAAAACTGTGAGGATTGCTTAGATTTTTTAAGGTTAGAAAAGTGCTATAGAAGTGTTGTTGATTTCAGGCTAAACCATGGCTCCGAGAAAAAACAAAGTTGCGAAAGAGGAAGTACAGGTAACTCTCGGACCACAACATTTGGCCGGAGAAACTGTATTTGGGGTTGCCCATATTTTCGCTTCTTTCAATGACACATTTGTCCATGTTACCGACTTGTCTGGCCGGGAAACTATTGCCAGAGTTACTGGAGGCATGAAGGTCAAAGCTGATCGTGATGAAGCATCACCTTACGCTGCTATGTTGGCCGCTCAGGTTCGTTCATCCATTTTTAAAAGTAAACTATTTTTGTAATGTTGTGTTTACCATAACCTCACTCTACCTGCAGAATTTTGATTATTGTTTTGTAATGTATATATTTTTTTTACATCTTCACACTATCCCGAATGTGGCTGGGTAGGCAGAGGGAGCCTAATGTTAAGACACTCCCCCCTTGCGCCGAATTCTGGAGGCAATGCGTCTTAAGTGGCTGCGCCCCGCCTCGCCATCAGCGAAGCGAAGAAATTAAAATATTTAATATTTTGCTTCCTTGAATGGGAATCGAACCCACAACCTGCTGCGGTTACAGTCACACACTTGTGCCCCTGTGCCACAACTGGCCTCAGCTGTCATGTAGTAAATTTATATATAAATTTTATCATAAAGTTTTAGTTTAACAGCAGTAACTGTTTGCTATAAGATAGCTTTATTTCATTATCCTAATTTCTTAAGATATATAATGCATTTAAATATTAATTTTAAGTTCTTTTTTTTTTCAATTAATGATTAGTTTGCGTAATATTTTATTTATTTTATCTGTCTATCTTTATAAAATACAATTTAATATAATTATAAATTTTAGGATGTTGCTGAAAAATGTAAAACCCTTGGCATAACCGCTCTCCACATCAAGCTCCGAGCAACTGGAGGCAACAAGACTAAAACTCCAGGACCTGGTGCTCAGTCTGCTCTCAGAGCATTGGCCCGTTCCAACATGAAAATTGGTCGCATTGAAGATGTTACTCCAGTACCGTCAGACTCTACTCGCAGGAAGGGTGGTAGACGAGGACGCAGGCTGTAAATTTTTAGTATAAGCAACTGTGGGCTGAAATACAAAGGTTTACAGTTTTTTTGCATTTTATTTACCAATCTATTTTGTATATTTTGAAGTAATTTTAAATTATTTAAGATTTCTCAATGTTCAAATATCCTGCATACAGCAGAGTAGACATGAGGAACCTACTGTTAACACACAGCTCTCCACTCTCTGCTGAATTCTGCAGACAATGCATGTTCAATAGCAGAACTCAACATCGCCCTTGACCTTAACACTAGAGTGAAGAAATGGAAACATAAATCTAATTAAATATTTAATTCAAGTGGGGATCACACCCACACCCAGTCACATTTACAGTCACACTGTGCCCCTCTGCCACAACTGGCCTCACTTATGTATTTAATACATATTAATATTTTAAATCTGAAGAGTAGGTGGTAGAAAGCACTATAGTGCTCTCTACCACCTATAGGAATAACAAACTATTTTTTTAGACAATTGATAAAAGAGGGCTATATTATCAATGTTAATTATTTTGACGTAATCCACTGTAGTATTGCTCAGAGTTCTATTTTGGTTAACTATAGAAGTAAAAGCTTCAAGTTAAACCTAGTATAAAGAACTAAAATGGAAAAAAAATGTTCTTAAATTTTGTTAAAATTGCACTATACTAAAGAAAATTACATTGGAAACCTGGACCTTGCTATTAAATGCTAATGAGAGTACTGGAGTAAAACATATGTTATATTTTATTACTATTAAATGCAAAATGATAATACAATTAAATATGAGAATTGAGTTTTTAAGCAGTTTTTTGTCTTCACCACTTTAAATGAAACAGTTTTGACTACTCTATAAAAACCTAACACAAAAGAAAAGAGACTTGAAAAATTGATTTTTTCAAACAAAATAATATAATGATTAAACACCATTTGTTAAGAGTGACGCACACAGACAAACCTATCAACGCGACAACACCGCACACGCCTCATTCACGAAATGGAGTCGTGGGTAGTGGCGGCGGTGTTAAATTACGTAAAATAGAACGGGAGTTCTTCCGTTTCTTGTTCTAGTTGTTGTTATTTGAGTATGTAGTAGTATGTGTTTACGTTATTGGTATTCGTAACTGCATCGCACGAAATACAGTATGGAGAAACTTCGTGAAATAAAAAAAAATCCACGTCTAAAGTGTTGAGGTAATTTGATAATTTTTTTAGGTATGGGTTTGAAATATTTTACCCTATATACTGGTTCCGTAAAAGGAGCGCATACGCTTCCATTCAGTATACATAGTAATTTTTTTTATATTTCTTGATTAGGCCACCAAAAACACTTGTTATTGAGTTACATAAAAATGTTAGTGTGACTAGTTATGTTGGGGTGACTCTTAATGAAAACTAATTTGGAAGGCAGTTCTACTTAGAAAAGCCATCAAGAAACGTCAAGTATCTTTTGTGTGCCCCCACACAAAGCAGGGTAGGCAGAGGGAATCTAGTGTTAAGACACTCCTTATAACATTCTCCGCCGAATTGCAAAAGCATTGCGTGTTGAGTGACGGAACTGGTGGAACTTAACTTCGCGCTTTGCCTCGACACTAGAACCAAGAAATGAAAATATAAAATATTTCACTTCATCGAGTGGGAATCGAATTGCCGTCAAGTTGTTCTTTTAAAATGTTATTTTGAAATATATAAATAACTAGTAGCCCATTCGCGGCTCCCTCCGCACACTACCTATAATGTTTTTTATGATACTGCATTGTGCATTTTCGCACAGATATTTTATATAAGTTATAGATCCAATCACGAAAAACTTATTTTCATAAATTTAAGAGAGTACTACGTAGCTGCATGCGAGGATGTCATTGGCGGCAAGGGCGCCCCCGCGGAACTTGAACATAGCTTGCGGCCGTAACACATAGTGTTGAATTATTTTATTCAAACATATTCTCGAAAAGCATACATCCACATTAGATGCTATAAAGGCCAAAGATTATGTTCATGAAAATTTCCTTGATGATGAAATAATTTTTGGTCGGAGTTTGGTGATGAATTAAACATCGTCAAATAAAAAATGGTCTTCCGCTTTATTATATTAGAATAGATTGTCCCAATGGTAAATATAAAATTACTTTTTAAAGACGAAAATTTCTAGTGATAGTTTTGATGAATAAATATGTACATTTTAATTACATTACGCATTACATTACATTACGTTTGCTTTCCGTCCGAGTATTAGACGTTGCTTGTTAAGTTGACGAACTCTTCGCTGCACTTTGGTTTACCAGAATGAGAATCGAACCCCTTTCGATCATCGCCTTTACAGTCAGATGTTGTCGCAATGAGCTTATAATATCCATTTGTCAATGACTAATTGTCATACATCATTTATTTATTGTTCACTTTCGCTTCACAATGTATCCCGCATGCAGCAAGGTAGACACCAGAAGTAAGAAATGAAAATATTTAATATTTCATTCCCTCGGTCAGTCGGAATTGAAGCCACAACCTGTCGCGGTTTTGTTCAATTGTGCTCTTCAATCAATCAATGTTAGCTATAAGATATCTTACACGCTTGCGCTCTTGCGCCGCGACTGGCCTCTAATTTATCTTTTTCTATTGCTAACTGGATGTACAAGAAAACAACATTTCGAGAACAATGGATGTTAATAATATATTAATATTTTAGATAAATAAATAGTTACTATTCAATGTACATACTATATTTTCTATGATTATACATTTTATTTTACACACAACATTCAATTTAAAAGTACGCTTCGTATGTCATAACGCGAGCGTCTGCTTCACCGTTATACACAATATTGCACTGTTACAGTTCTCCATAATTATAATTGGTGAACCTCAGATCACATGAAAAACCATACTTAACTTGAACATATTATTTTATTGTTATAATACATATTTAGATTTATTTTCAAAAATATTATTTATATATATTTTTTATTATTGTAATTTATTCGGTTGTAAAGTCACCTTATTTATTTTATTTTTACCTGTATCAAACCAAATTCAAAATAGCGTTTTTATTCAATGTAAATAAAAGTACATTTAAGTGACTAAAAAAAAATCATAATGAGATCATCAGGTCCACTCTAAGCTAGCTCCTGGAGCATTATACCTAAACTACAAAATTTTAATTTAATTTACAAACATCTTTCTAAAACGTTAAAAAAGTATTATCTAAAATTTGTTTTCAATATATTTACTTTGTGACCTATTTGTATATTCTGTTATTCCTGTTTCCCAAAAACATTTTAAAGGTTTATCTAAACCTTTAAAATGTTTTTGGGGCGATTACTAAAAAAAAAGATAAAATGAATTGCCCGCATTCTAATTGTATTACATATTGTTATTAGAAACTTTAAACTAAAATAATTGTAGGTTATATTTTACAAATTTTCATATTTAGAAATGTTAGTTGGAAACACAAATGATGAAAAGCAAAATATTATTGAAATGCCTTTACAATACAAACATTTTAGTCATTAATTCGTCACGTAGTAAGTCAATACGATATGGCAAGTACAAGTCAAAAACAATAGTCAAATCGATATTAATCGTGACATACTTACAAAATACTATTCCCCCAAAACATATATTACAGTTATACATCAACGTAGATATATTACAATTACAAACATAAATGAAAATTGACCATATTAAAATAAAAAGCAAACGTTCCAACCACTTTACAGCCATTTCATCTTTCTTTACTTAGGCCCTTTTTGTAGGTATATATTTAAAAAAAAACATTAAATTGACGAATATAGATTGGGACTGTAACGCTACAAGGCAAGTTTTTTTCTTCTTCAAATGAACAGGTGGCGTGCTATGGAATGGGTCCCCGCCTTCGTTTACACTTATGATATTTTTATAAACGATATCAAAGCATTAGAGCAGACATATAATTTTTTTAAAATCTACATGGCTGTTTTGAGTCTTATTTCCTTTCACGTGAGCGGCGGGAGAGTAAGGGAAGGGACGTCACTTAGCGGTGTAGGAATCAAATTTAGCAATATTATAACAAATTGTGGGCCAAATATAGCCACGTGTTTTTAAATTTTAAACATCCGAAGAACGAAGTCGCTGCAAAGCGACGACAAGACCACAGAATGTTTCGGCTGGGCCCAAGAAGGCAGTGGCAGTGATGTGGCTACAAGGCGGTTTTTAGTCTGATTTTCTTCAAGTGAGCGGGAGGCGGATTGGGGAAGGGTCGTCGCTTGGCGGCCAAGGAGTCCAGGCTGGCCGTAGCCGCGGGTGCGTCGTCCGACGACGAGGACGCCACCACGCCAGCTCGACGGCGGAGGCATCGCGAATAACTGCGCTTGGCCAACTTGGCGGGCTGATTGGGCTCACCTGTCTTGGCCTTACTTACAGACTTGGCGGCGTTGGGTTTCCGTATGGCGAGTATATTACGTCGTTTAGTGGCTAGCGTTTTGGGCTTGGGCTCGTTATCAGAAAGATATCGAGGCCGTGCGGGCTTGGCGGGTTCGTTCTTCTTGGCGAACTTCATGTTGAGCGCTATGATGTCGTGTCCGGAACGTTGGCCAAGCAGCGGTGGACTGCGTTTCCGCTCGGCGTCGGTTTTGGCGCCCACGTACGCGTTTTCCTTGCGCTCGTCCGTTACCTTAGCCTTTGAACGGGCGTATAACGGCATTCTCGTTGGAGATGATGTCTTCGGTCGCAGTCGGGACATTGTTAGCTATAAAGATAAATAGTTTGTATGAAACAAAAATTTGATATACATATCCGTACCAAGCCTGAATAGGTCGATAAGTTGACTTGGAAACATATATTTTTCAATCATAACTAGATCATTAGTGCTTTCTAGTAAAGGGCTATTTTAAATATACAAGTTTGGTTTGCGTAGTGAAACAAACCTATCGATTTATTCATTTACTAGCCCTGTTTGTACACATAGCAATCCTAATGCTATAATTACTATTTAATTCGTTATTCATATTTTTTTGTTTTTTTTTTATTGTAGAAAATTTAAACGTCTTTAATCTTTGATTATTATGCGAGACTCAACGTATCATGAAAAGAACTTGAATATTATTTACAATTAATAATTTCATTAAATAGTATTAGTATTAAATTCAGTACATTCTTTTTTTTCTTAGATTTAGATATTTTTTTAAAAAAAGTACTCTGAAGGCGTTTACTTCGTGCACTAAAATATTATGTATGCAAGTTGACTAATCACCTACTGAAGCCTGCTAACGATATAAAGTTCACAAATTATCTAGTGACGTTGTTTCGCTGCCCTTAAGCGTAAAATTCTAGTAATGACAAGCGTGACGTTACGTCTGAGGCGAAATAACACATTTCACTTTAACTAATTCCTTACCCCTTATATCTATCATTGGTGTATTTATATAGAAGTTGGGGAGTTACTTAGCGCTGAAAATTAAAGAGATTCTCTGTTAGGAAAACATTAAAAATTAATCCCAAAAAAAAGAAACAAATCATAAAATTAGTAGTTAAATTAAAAAGTTACAAAAAAAGAATAAAACATAATTAAGATAAAAAGGATACTGGGTGTTTTATGTGGAATTATGTTGAAATTTTATTTTAATCAATGAAATGCGTTGTAATTTGATGCCGTTAGTGGATAACGCGTGCGCGTACCTGCGGGCGCAGCGTGCGCGTGTGCGCGCGCAGCCACTCGCGCACGGCCGGCAGGCTGCGGTGCTCCGAGCGCGGCACGCGCGAGCTGGGGTGCTGCCCCGTCAGGTCCAGGACGGACGCGCCCAGCGAGCGGCCCACCTGCGACGTGCATTCATTTTGTAGCTCTATATTTACAATTCTACATTAAGCTATATTTCATTTATAAACAAAATAAAACAAATTAATAGGTAAATTAACAATTCAAGTTCGACTATAGTGGATACATGGTGGATATTAACAAAAAATCTACGCTAATGGTGGTAATATTCGCAGTGAGCTAAACGCATTGGGAGAATTCAGAAGAGACGCCGTGAAGCAAACATTAAAGCGTATTTAACATACACATATCTAATAGTAAATATCTACATTACTTCAGTTGATTCAATCAGTAATTCAAAGACAAACCTTCATCGCATCTATCTCTTCGAAACCCTCCGTATTCTTAGCGCGATAGTGCCTTACCTGCAAGACGACATCTACTCAGGAGCTTCAGTTACGTCTAGTTACTTTAATATACATAAAAAAATATAAAAAGATGAACGCGCTTTTATATTATTTATAATATATTATTAAAAATCAATTGTACATTTACATACAAGGTTTTTTAATATTATATTTATATGTATATTACATGAATATATGTAATATACATATACATAATTGTACAAAACCTTGTATGTAAATATAAAATGCTACCAAGAAAGCAATTTATATTATAAAAAAAATTGGTATAGTTCCTAAGTTATGTTACTCAATGAACCTGTCAAAACTTATATAAAATAAGCACATAAAATATGAACTTGAAAGATAAGACACATAAAATAAGAGCACACATTTACACATGGCATTATAATAGTCATTGGCAATCTGTGCTTCTTGGCGTGTAATTAAGATTTTGAAATATTGCCAGAAACTAACTCGCCAGTGTTTAAACAGCCTTTCTGCACACATTAACCGTAATATTTAATTCAAAGCACCTCCTCGAATATGTGCGGCGTGTACTTGGGCGGCGGCGCGGGGGCGGCGGGCGCGGGGGGCGCCGGGGGCCCGCGCGTGCGGCGCTCGCGCTCGCAAGGTACCCGCAAACTGCACAAGTGCCTGTCCACCGCGTCCGACGTGTACGCCGCGCCCCCCGCCCCGCAGCATTCCCTGCTAACGACGCGACAGTATTGCAGTTTTGGTAGTACAGTCACCTTTATACCGTTCGGACTACACTTTCCGATCTAAACAGTCGCAATTTCTTCTTTCGTTTCAATTTTGGTTGATTCTTTTGTTCAGTGGCGAGTCGCTGAAGATTGGATAAAGTAAACGATCGTGCATCTTGATAAGCTTTGGCTGATTGAGACGCGAGCTCTTGATTACGATTTTGCCCGCTTCAGTGTAATGATCGTGCTTAAATTGAATGTTTGGAATGTCCAATCTGTTGATATGAATACAAAATTTAGCCCTTGCATAGCGATCTCGCCAATTTATAATTTGTTTTTTTTCTTTATTTATTTGTTTCAATTATTTTACTTCTCTTTACATCTATACTTTCCGGACACTACACTTTCTTGAACTCCTTCATAATTAAAATACTTCTCTTCGTTACATGAAATAGTCCATTCCACTTATTTTTTTACAAATTATTTTAGATCTCTTCAAGTCTTCAATTTCAAGACTATTACTTATTTCTTGTCCTAGAGCATTTAGTTTAACAATTGTAATATACTTACTACCCATATTTGAACTGGTAACAACTCATTGGAAATCATCAGTCAGGCTAAATCATATTTCTCCATCACAACCAACGAGCATGATTTAAGTTCTAAATTATGTTTATTTATTTGTCAAATTTCCATTTTCAGATCGGAATCATTTACTAGGTAATCATTGCAGTCTACGTCACACCAACGTTTGTTATTTTTAACTTTTAGCTGTTCATATCGAGTAGTTTTTTTTTATCCTATGTTGTAACATTGTTAACTTCAGAATGAAATCTTCCATTGTGTGTCCCTGTCATGAAGCCAAATAGTTGTTATGCCAGATACTTTTGCTTTCGCCGTCTACAGTCCATCGTCCGCTCGCTCTCACACAATTTTATGATAAAATATACTATTGTCCTATAATAAAAACCAAAGAAAATAAAGCAATATTGTATATATAATCATTTTTCTGATAGGCTCACATCATATTTATTCCACTACCTTCGAATTTATTTCTACAAGATCCTAAAATAGCACAATTACTCTGTATGGTACTGTCTGACTGCGGACGGCGAAGCGACTCGAGTAACGATATGGTATGCTTGTAACACAGTGTGATTTATTTGTCGATACAGAACCAACTATTCCGCAGACTCCCGCATCTATGGAGTACTTGCAAATAATGCAACCCAATGGTATCCCAACGACATTTGCATCGATTTATACATCTCTTTAGTTTCTTTTTTTCTTACGTTCCGTGGCTTGACTGTATTATTGTACTACACACGTAGATGGTATGCGACATTTACTATTAGCGTCGAAATTGTGGCTGTGACTACTTACGATGTTTCCACACTGCACCTCTACTAACTGCACACGGCGACTTCCGGCATGACTCTTAGATTTAAGAAAAGGTGACTTACTACTAAAAACTATCTCTTTCCTACTCTATCACTTGCTCTAAGCGTACCAACGGAGTTTGTTTGTTATATGTGCATTCTATGAGCGAGGCTTTCTATATTGTTTACGAGACACGATCTGTATCATTTTAAATTATTTCTTATTAATACTTAATTATTTATATTCAAAAGTTCGATATTTACTAATCACGAGCGGTCACATCATATATATATTTCTTTGCATTTTGCCCACAACATATTTTTCTATTTCGTACAGAACAACTTTACATCAAGTGCTGTCTAAAGTATCACTTGACTGCAGATTATTATAACTATTTTTATTAACCGCTGTTGAGTACATGATATTATCTTTTTGTTTCTAGCTCGACCACAAAGCAAAAAGTTTATATGGCTCGTTTTTGGCTGCCTCTATATACGGCTGTCCTTATGTCTATGTATGCTTACAGTACTCTTTTTATACCGCAGTAGACGCATGCGCCGCTAGCGACTCACCGCTCCATTTCTCAACACAGTAGTTTTTGTTTTCTAGTGCACTAAACTTGTTTGTCCGTCCTCGAACGCTTGGTTCTAGTGACGCTTGAATTATGTTTGTAGGAATATTTAGGAGTAACTAATCACCTCATAGTAAAAGGGTTATTATAAAAATTATCAAGTTCGCGATTGATAGACGTTAGAATATAAAGGTATAGTATTAGAAGGGTGTCATTGTGGCGCCCAAATACACCCCGCTTGGATACAACGTCACTCTTTGCACTTAATATTTTCATCCCTGACAGTCTTTATCATGAATGCCTCATTCTATTCATCCTGATGTTGTTTCGCTTCATTCAATGTTTCCATCTACCTTGCTTGAAGTGTCTAACATAAGTACCAACTCTATCATGAACTCTATTTGGATAACTCATAGAATCCATATTTATATCATAAGCTAAACGACAATGAGTATTTGAAATGTACTAAACAAATTTAAAGAATAGTTGTGCAAATAAGCTGAGATTGGACGGGCATGCAACGATACTGCTTTAGCATGATTCCTTTTTTAACATTTAACATAATAATAATACCTCTATCTGTTTTATATTCCTCACTGCTGAATGATGGTTTCAGCTGATTTAACAACCGCACAATAAGCTAGCTCTAGAATGCAATCTGTAGATATTATCGCAACAGTGGTAAAGGATGTTACGTGTATTGTAGTTATCCAATTTGGATATTCCCTATATTATCTATCTTATATCCTAAATGTTGTTTTTGTTATTATATGTATAATATAAACAGCCTCGACCACTGTCGATGCTAAGGGTCCTTTACCACATGCGTGATATTGGACTTTTGGCGGTTTTTTAAATTAAGCGGAAGGATAATCTATTTGTATTGCACCAACCGGCCGCGTAGACAAGCTGGACAGCTCTTTCTCGCGCTCGCGCTCCAGCTCAATGTCGAGTCTTGAGAACATATCGCAGGAAGGCATTCAGTGCTTAGCCTTCGCTGACAGCTATACCAAGAAGTCCGGTAAGCCTGGTTTTTTTTCAGCTTCACGCTATACATCCCGATATACACACACACAGCAGGAAAGGCAGAGGGAACCTAGTGTTAAGACACTCTATTCCTCGCCGAGTTCTGAATGCGTTGCGTGTTAAGTGGCGGAACTTATCACCGCACTTTGCCTCGACAACGGAGCGAAGAAATGAAAATAAAATTTTATTTCCTCCAGTGGAGAATGAACACATACCAGTCGCGTTTACAGTTACACACTTGTGCTCCCGCGCCCCGCCTCGCCAAAGACTGTTTACTCAATTTAGTTTATGTTTTTAATATTATCTAAAAAAAGTTTAAATTTCTCTTTTATTAATATCAGATTTTCATTTTTAAGACCCAACAACGTTGCTGCCTACATTGTGGATCGGAACGACGTTAGGTTCTGTGTTGACAATGATGATTAGTTTACCAGAAGCTGATCTTCGACATACACAACCAGTTGTTGTTTCTACTAGTGGTAATTTTGTTTTTTTTTTATAGAATAGATATTTTACAACCAAAGCGCTAATTGTGTATTTTACTTTACAGGTGGTCCTATATTTAGGTTAAAAGGTTCAATATTAGCGATGTCATTTTTAGACTGTAATGGTGCTTTAATTCCTTATTCGTATGAGAGCTGGAAAGATGACAGTAAAGATGTAAGTAATCAGAAAAAGACATTCTTTGTGGAAAAAAATAGATAAATTTATAGTGTTATGCATGCATAATAATTGATATATTATTAATAATTATTAAATATCATTTCAGGGTCGTGAGCGCCGAGAGCGCACGCCTACCAAGCAGGGCTCCAGCAGCAGCCACATGAGCCCCACGCCGGCCGGCGCGGAGTCCGCCGCTGACCGACAGTTCGTGGTCATTGCGTCAGAAAAACAAGCGCGTGTCGTAGCCTTGCCCAGCCAAAACTGTGTCTATCGCCAACAAATTGTTGATACTGACTTTGTTGTTAAATCGGAAATTGTCAGTTTAAAAGGTAGCCTTAGAAGTACACCTTACCAAATCGGTACCTTACCTCGTAACTCTCTTTAAATATTATTGAGATATAAATATTATTTGTTTCAGACAGCGTATGTTTGGTTAACTATTTATCGACGGGTCACCTGGCGGCCTACAGTCTGCCCTCGCTGCGGCCGCTAGTACACGCAGACTTCCTGCCACTCTCCGAACTCAGGTGAAAACGAACCCCCAACCGCCACCTTTTCATTCTCTCTAATTTTTTTATTCTGCGAAATACCGAAGCTGTATAAATAGCTAAAATATTAAATGTTTTAAATATATGAAACATTAGCTTAGGGATAAAATGTGACATGTTCAGCCTCCTTGTTTCGCTTTAAACTTAAGTAAAATTTTACCTCTGAGCAAGCAATGACAATGAATGAATTGGTGTCGAGGCTCGAACCCTGTGGAGACACTGACACTTAGACGATTTCCACGCACTCGATAAAGGCACCAAAATGATAAACGGCTTGTTTTTACATACTTACATATATACCTTAGATTCAACTAGCTTCGCAATATCGGCATGAGAATGCTGTACTTTTACGCTAAAAGAAACTTTAAATTTGTCATTTTACAGTTTACGCATCCATTAGCCACAGATCAAACATTGTACATCTGCTATTTTATCATTTGGGGGCCGACCAAAAGACTTCATTTATGATCGATGTTAGAAGAGCTCACTTGTTTGGTGCAAAGGAATAATTTAGTATACATAACTGCACGATTTCCACGCACAAGCCCCGCCCGCCCTCGGCTCGCCGCCGAGAGCCGTGCACCAGACAAGTGCAGGTGTCATCTCACCTGACACGGCCAGCACCGAGCTGTTGATGGCTAACGCGCTATTTCTGATCACAAAGTAGACAAAATTTTGCAAATCTGTGGAGCACTTCCTGTGCTTTCGATATTTGGCACTCTTCATCTATTTTTAAGTTGAATAATATCGGACATACAACACGACACAACAAACGAACGAGACCACATTTGCTGACTTGGTGCTGATTTGTGTAAGACACTAACCCGACACTATTGAATGTGCCCAACATCCGATGCATAATAGTGGTAATGGTGCATCACTAGTTGACTCATGAACATTATGACATTTGTATAACACGCATTACTACCGCGGCGGTCGCGCTGCCACTGTACAGTGTCGGTGCAGTGGCAGCGCTACGAGAGCCGCGCTACTCTTGTAACTGACCGGTGCCTGTGTTCCTGGTAGCTTCCAGACACAGTCCAAACAGAGGGGTATCGTAGACCCAATGCTCTCCATTTGGGGCCAGCAACTGATAGTTAACGAGGACACGGATCAGTAAGTCTTCGTTCATAGCGGAATTGCGTTAGTCATATCATGACCTCCATGTACCCTGTGGTGTGACCGCGTCCTCTGTTAGACATATTAGTGTTTCATGTTTTCCGCTTTCGACCCCACCCCTGCGTCACCCCCTACCCTGGACGTGGACTATCTACTACTAGTTCATCTTAATGACTCTTGATCTAGTTTACTTTTTTATATATAAATTGGCACGTATTATTTAAGATACACATAGTTTTAAGACATTATAGCAAAGAAACGATTGGCCTTATAGTTGAATTTTTTAACTAAACATAATAAAACTATAACAATGCCTGTAGGAGAATGTCTCAAAACACAATATAGTATCTTTAAACCCAAAATCTCTCCTCGAGTCGGTCTAGTCCGTCCGTAGCTTGCGAACTGCTTGAAACCGCCCCGGCTCCTAAAATACGACCCCCACACGAACACTACACCTCGCCCTCGTACTCTCCCACTGACGCACATTGTGTACATACATTATTTTCTGCCTTACATTATACTCCACACAATATCTCTTCCTTTTCCGCCTTCTGTCTCTTAGTACTCTCCATTGCTCTACAATTTCTTTGATTTCTTACTGATCGTAAAGCATGCAGCTTTGAATGTTCTTGAACTATTCTTTCACTTTAACATTTTCATATAAAGCACTTGCATTTATGTTTCTAACACGCTTCTAATGTTTAGTAGATATTTGTAACTTATAAAGTATTTCTGACAGAAGTTACTGAGGAATGTGAAGGTAAGAAAAAACTTGAATACTAATTAATACTTTTCTTTAACAATTTTTACGTAGAAAACCATATTTCGATTCAAAACATTAACAATTGTCGCCTAAAAAACTAATCTACAAATGCTATATTTAACATAAATTAAAATGTAAAAAAAAAATTTGACACTATTACAAGAAATTTTATTTTATATACATAAATTGTATATTTATTAATTCTATCTTTATACTCGTACATTTTAAAAATTAAATTAATTATTGAAGTATAGATGATCTAATGTAAAACTGAACTTACAAACACAACTAGATAATCATAATAATATAAAAACAGAACGAGCAAAAAAATATTTAAAAAAAATAGAAAATAAAAAAATATTAAAATTTAAATGAAACTATTTTAACCGGATTAATCGAGTATATTTTGTATTTGTATACATTTTGGGGAACCCGACGTTTCGAACACTTTGCAGTAGTCCGTGGTCACGGGTAGACTGAGGTGGCATTCGTCTGTCAGTTGACATAATTACTGTATCAAACTACCGCCAACGATTTCTTAATTTCCTCGCGTCGCCAAGTTAAGATAAAATGTAAATAGTTTCATTTACAATGTGTAATAATCGTGAAAATCAAAGAACTTATTTTAATTTAATATATAATATATACAAGTTCATAAAAGTAAAAATACCATCTGTCTATATGTATGCAACTGAAAACATTTTTCATTATAGGAATTTTTGATTAGACACCATCCAGTATAAAAAATTTAATTAAATTTATCGGAAAGTTTTCATATAGCCATCAAAATCATTTTTCGGGAAAAATCTTGCATACGCGGCGATGATTTCTGCCACTCAACACACACTCTCCGAATTCGGCAGAAAGTAGGGAACAGAGTGTCTTAACACTAGGTTCCCTCTACCTACGCTGCTGTGTGCGGGAAAAAAATACTCTCCGCTGAAATTATTACGTACCAACTTAAAAATTTACCGATTATTAAATAAACAACTTACTGACACGTATTATATTCTACCGTATTTTATACGTCATACTGATATATGAGATGCGATTAAAGGATAGCCGTGATCGTGTGCCACCTACTGTAGCAAAACAGATTCATTATAAAAGTAAAATAAATTAAAAGTGGTTTAAATACGATAACGTCTATCCTTTAAACACAACTTTATCAGTATAGCGTATGAAAATATTATACGTTAAAATTTAATACGTATAAGTAAGTTGTTGATTTAATAGTCGGTAAATTTTTTAGTTGGTACATAGTCATTTCAGCGGAAAGTATTTTGTTCTTTTTGGTGTGACAAATGACAACCTGCGTGTTATTGTAGTTGTACATATTTGTATATATTTGTAAGTTCAGTTTAGGACTAGATAGTCTCTAATTCATAAAATAAATGAGTGTCTAGCATCTCCCATAACTGGCTTGCCCGTGACGTTACAGAATAGCGAAGACGTTCTGCTTCAGCAACCGCGGCCACGGCCTCTACCTCGCCTCGCCCACTGAGATACAGAAGTTCACTATCGACGCTGAGTTCTGGTAAATTCATTTATGCAACACCTTTTTTAAGACTCCCATACCTCAAAAAGTAAAAACGGAATTCTTATAGGCTCCTATTGTTGTCCGTCTATCAAGACCATTTATCTCGAGATTGCGTATCAAGCTGAAATTCATTCGGATATCTTTGAGCACCAAAAAATCTAGCTTAAGCTTAAGTCACCGCAATCAAAAGATGATGACCATTCATGCTTATTTTTGCTGCATGTTGTATGAAATTGTCTGCATAAACAAAACCCATAGCCTAGTACTTCCCGCACACCTGCATAAAGGGATAAAGTGTTACATTACCTGCATAAAGTGTTACAATACGACTAAAGTAATTATTAAGGAAATTGAGTGAAGTATTTGTACTTAATTTTATATAAATTAATTTAACGCAAATTTAAGTTTTGTCGACTTATTCGCCCCGTAATCAATACAATAATATATCATATCTTACAATTATGAATATTGACAAAAAGTGAGAATTTACAAATTTTGTATTAAAAAAAAATACGAAGTAAGTAAGCACATAAGGAAAAGAAGAAACGTAGAAAACGCGCTCACCCAGGCTGAAATGACGATGGTCACATCCGTTGTGGACTCTACTAGCAACTAAATGGAAAGGTCCCATAGGAAAACGCAAAGTTGGCCGACCATACAAAAGATGGTTAGGTAACATAACTAAGGTAGCAGACAAAATAATGGCTAAAGAAAGCTCAGAACAAAGTTGAATGTAACGAGTTGAAGGACACCCAAAGAGCGAGAGGAGCTACATCCGAATCAAATAATACTAACTCTACTAATTAGTTAACTTTAAATAATTAATGTATATTTATATATAGTTATCTGATAGCAACTACAACTTCTGCACTGCAACCGAGTTAGTTGCACCAGGGACACAAAAATAGATGTCCACTGGATGTAAAATACACGCTCAACGAAGATTATAACGGAATCGACTCAATCCCACAGACAACTTGCTGAGAAAGTCTCGATACACGGGTGCTTCCATCCCAATAGAGGTGGCATATCACATGGTGTCGTTGCCTAACAAGACATACAAAAGGACGGATCTACTACACAGATACCGAGGAAGATGCTATCGGCAAGTTCATTCGCCGGACAAATAAAGGTTCCGTGACTGATAAAATGGAACACAACATGATAATGGTTATTTCCTACAGTCAACTTCAATGGCAATAAAAATAATTTGTAACCAATTGACTGCACCAAAATCAACATGATCAACGACCACAAAATTCGAATATTGCCAAAAGAGAATGCAAACGAATCAAAATATAAATGTTCACTTCATATTTTAGAAAGAAACCAAAAACTATTTTAATATCCAATCAAGAACTAAAAAGGCACGGACGACAAAAGTCTGTGGCGCCTAACAACTCATAATAAAAAAACGGTAATGAAAGTTGTAAAGAATAACATGTCTGTTGTAGGATTTAATAGGCCTTGGCATACAACATTACAAGATTTACAATTAGCTATAAACTGCAGTTTCAAAAATATTGGTAAAAGACCCTGCCCCGGTATGGGTGATGCCATATGTATTGGCTAGATTCCGCTATGGGTGAAGCTTTGTATGTTGGCTGATCCCAGTATGGGTGATGCCTTGTTTAAATTTAGTTGTAGTACAAAACAGCCCAAGGGACGCGCTGGAGTCAGCATGGCCGTATGGACGCAAATCATTATGTATTGATATTATAGCTTGACAATATTGAATATTGATTTATTGTGTAACTAGCGGCCCGCCTGCGGCTTCGCCCGCCACCGCTTAACTACATGATTATTGATTTAAAAAACAGAATTGATTGACAATTATAATGACTCCTAATATGATTTTTTATTATTTTAATCTCTAATATTCTAATATGATTTTTTTACTGCATTATCGTAATTTCTATAACAAATTTTGATTATTTTGAATTAAAAATACTACCAATGTTGATATTTGATATTTATAAAATATATGTACATAAAGCTAATTTAATTCTTTTTACCTATGTTATGTACGTCTCATCATAATTCTAAAACTCTGTTAAATGTGCTGATGTCAGTGAAT
>DWAP01000343.1:0-22790 GCA_018230625.1 Heliconius eleuchia | reverse complement strand
TTTTTTTTAAAACAGCACCGATTTTTATAAAATTCGAAATTCAGACTTTAAAATATTTCATTGAACACGTGGTTTATTAGAATTCACCCCCTAAGGGTTCAATTAAGGGGTTAAAAGTTTATATGGAAAAATCTTTAAATCGCCACCGATTTTTATTTATTTTTGTTTTTTTTTTATTTTATTGAACACATGTTTCGTGGGTTTTTCAGAAGTCACCCCTAAGGGTGCAAAAGCGGGCGAAGCCGCGCGCGCCCACTAGTCTCTTGTAAGATTAGAAAAAAGATATCCAATTACAAAATTATCTTATGATTTAAACATTCTGAAAAACGTATAATAATTTTATATTGTAGGTATTTAAATTCAAGAAAACCGCGGTTGTCATTTTTATCATATCGCGTGTTCGTGGCTAAAGGGAGGTAAATACTGTCTATGTGAAGTATAAAACATTCGTGTGTATTTTACGCTTCAGAATTCAATGTAAATTTCTTGTATTTATTTAGTTTTTTTTAAGAATTTATAAAATTAAAACAGAAAGAAATTATTAGCTTTACGTTTTTCAACTGTAGTAGGGTAGGTAAAGGGAACCTAGTGTTAAGATACTCCGTTCCCACTGTCCATAAAATTTTTGAGACATTACGTGTTAACTGGCGGAACTTTATGTCGCACTTTGTCTTGTTACCAGAGTGAGAGTATAAAATTATTAGATAATATGGACTGTATATACCAAGTGGGAATCGAACCCAACACACTCGCGTTTACAGTCTCAGGTGAAAAGTAACAATCAAAATACATATATTGTTTTAATATTTCTTTATATTTTTATTTTATTCCCCGTTTTTCATAGATTATATCTTTTAAAAAATTCCATTTCAAAGCAGAAGTCGTCATTCAAGTTCAATTATACCGAGTGCCATATTCAATTAGCCATCAAGATTCGAGGGTAATCACGACTTTTTATTTGATTAATGGCTCTTCAATTCCATGTTCTAATTGAAGTTTTCGAATACACTAATATCATCGTTTTAATATCCATTAGTTAAATGTTGGTTTTGGTTTAATTTTCATGAAAGTAAGTTCTGATTTAACTGACAATGTTTTCTATAATTCTCACATGTTTGTTTTCTCTATTGTATTTTTCGTATAGTAGATAAAGTAAAAGTTCTAAAAAGAGAAAATTAGATTTAAAATCAACTTATAAACGTGTCTCATACAAAAAAATAATATAACTCCTCCCAATTACTTACTAATACTAAGTAATAAATAGATAGTGCTAACAAAATTTAATTTCCCAAACTCCTACAAAATCAATCACAATATGATGTGAATAGTTAGAGCCAAACAACTTCCACTTACGAGCATATGCATAGCTGTTAGCCCCCTTTGACTCGCAAGACGTCAGCGCGTTTAAGTATCAATTAATTATTAAGAAGCTTCCTTTGGGCTCTTTGACGGGGACTGTGCAACAATATGGTGGTCTTGATTGCCTGCTTTGTAAATTGCATTAGTTGCGCTTATGTTTTCAGTTTCCGTTGTTTTAGTAAATATTATGCAAAACTTTGAAAGATTAGGCACTGGACTGTGTTGGTCTATAATTTTTTTTTTCAGCTTTATAATGTATTCCCGCATATAGCAAGGTAGGTAGAGGGACCTTAGTGAGGGAACCTAGTAAGACTCTATTCTCGCTTTCGAGGCTTTGCGTGTTGAGTTGAGAAATTCAACGCTGCGCTGTGCCTTTTTATCAGAGTGGAATGAAAATATTTTAACAAATCATTCTTTCCCCGATTGGGAATGAAACCCACTACCGTCGCGTTTACAACCACACGCTTGTGCCACTGCGTCGTATCGGCCATTTTGCATTTAATTACAATATTCCATTGTTTTGGTACAGAAGAGATATGCATATGTGATGAATAAAATTGTACATTCAAATTCCTCTCTAATTAAGTATTAAAGTGTAGGTTGTGCTAAAAATAGCCCAGAAGCCTAATTTTCGGTTTTATTATAAACATATATTTTTCACAGCAACAACAAATGAGCTTTCTTACATTATTTAACATTTTTCTTACGTTATGAATGATTTTGATTATAATATCATGTAAAGGATTTGAAATTACAATGGAGCTCCTTATTATTATCACATAATATTTTCATATATCACCGAGACTTGAGAGGTGAAAATATCTTGACCAAGCAAAGTGTTATAAGAATGGAGGGTAGTTTCGACGTATTTGAGCAAACATATCGTGGGCTGCCTTTGACGGCGGCGCCTTCGATTGTCACTGTAAATCCAATTTTCGCTTTATATCGCACTCGGGGTGATGCAGTAATAGACTCGATATAATTCGTATCGAAAAGTACTCCATTTGAATTGATTTAAAGTTGTAATGGGGGAGAACTAAAATATAGCGGTCTCCCTTTTGTCAGCTTGTATGTTTTTTTTATGTTGTTAATAAGTATAGATGAAAAGATTCTATATAAGATCAATCTATTTTCTTAAAGGACTTAGCACATGAGAAATTGTTTAATTAGAGATTTTTGAATTAATGATGGAATATTACATTAATTAATACATATTAACCATATATTTTTTACATATAGATACATAAAAAATGTTATCTGTTCATATGTTATAAAACAACATAAACTTAAAAGAAATTCAAACAAATAAGTCCATTATAACCGAGTTGAGTATATCGTTGATACAAAAAACAAATTCGGTTATGTTCGGCTGGGGGTGCTAAAATTGCATTGAGCTACCCATTAACGCCTTGTCAGATCGGATTGCGATTTACGTTTTGATAAATGAGATAAAATGCATTTGGAGTGCAGACACTGGTATCAGATGTAGCTAATCTTGGTGCACTTCCAGTTCTATTATAAGCTTCTAATGAGTAATTTTAGTATTATATTTATATTAGCCTCAATTATTTGTATTATTTTTGTGTGATAAATTTTATCAATATGATTTATAACTGTTAACTTTTATCATGATCTCAACGGTTAAATCAAATAATAAATAATAAAGTTTCACGCTGTATCCCGCACACAGTATGGGACCTAGGGAACCTAGTGTTAAGAGCCTCAGTTCCCCACTTTCCGCCTAATTCTGGAGGCATTGCGTGTTGGGTGGCGGAACTCAACGCCGCAGGATCTCAACGTGGTGGTAAAATAAATGTATTCGTAAATACATATATCCACAAAGTGCTAGTTTTTACTTTTAAATCACATTCAAACTGTACAAAAAAGAAATAGTCTTGTAATATGTTACTATTACACATTCGAATACGATTTCCAAGTAAATATAGGTTTGTAATTTGCACAAAAACTACAGAACATTTATTTTCGTTTGCTATACACTTTCCCTATTGTCACGCCGAGTTAATGAAAGAATTAGCCTTCATTACAAGTGATACGATTCGTTAAAGAGCTTCCCGAACCTTACCGGTACGTGATCTCGTGTAATCTGTGATTAGATACCATTGCCATATAAAATTCTCTTGGAACTTTTGATTATTTTTGTATTGTTATACAAGTATCATAATACTAACATTGATAGAAACTTATTACAATAGTAATATAAATAAAAGTTATTACAATTATATTCTTATTTTCTTTAAGAAAACATTCATCATTTGAAAATAATATTAAATACAGCAATTGACTTTTTATCAATATTGTAAGAAAAGTGGGAAATTTCTATTTAATCTTCCTTTAATAATATTATTTTTTCATAAAATAGTGACTTTGTTGAAGTATAAGTTACGTAAGAATTCAAGTTTAGCATAAAGTGGTCTTAAATAAGTTGCTATTAATAAACGTACATGAGCGAGGCTCCTGGTCCTGACTTCTAACTTTAATGCATTAATTAAGCCGCCCTGCCCGATCCCCGAAAATCGTCGGGCAACTCTCTGTTTAAATTAGTGGCAGAATTCATTTTCTTTTTAATTCGTCTTCCCAATTCAAATAAGATTTCTTTTTTTTTATAACTAACCGCTCCACATAAAAGGGTAGCCCAGGATAGGTCACTCAACCATTCACTTTTAAACGCTAATTTCTTCTTCCTGCAAATACTGATTGGACAATATATTTAACAATGCTACCGACACGCTTCTCTGAGAAAAAATAGATCTTACGAATTTACCTTTTTCCAGCGCTGGGATTTCTTATTTTCTATTTGGATGTTAACAAAGGTAGGAAGATTCATGGGTAGTCGCTCGTTAATGACTCTAATACAAATTAGCGGAAGGTCTTGTTTAGCTTGCATCGCATTCTGTTTTTAGTTTACGTTTTTCCGGTTATACAAGCATATTATGGTACACTGGCCGTAGAGCGCCTTAACGGAAGGTCGTTTGCTGCGCTGCCAGCCTCCCAAGATTAATGACGTGACGTCAAGACAGTTTGTAAGAGACAACTTAAAAAAGTCTATAGTAATTAAGTTACTAAATAAAACTTGAGATTTTTGTAAATTACAAGGAAAGTTTGCATATAAATGCCACACAATAGAGTTAAGTATACTGTACGGTTCATATTTTCAAAAGAAATATTATCTATTAATAGAACTAAGGTTATTAAAAACCGGACTTCGTATAATATTTACCACATTTCGCAAACTCAAATATTATTGAGTGGTCTATAAAACTGGTAGAAAAAGACAGCACGTGACAAAACACGTATGTAAGAGGAGGATGTAGAAGTTGGAAGTTCTTTGAAAATTCGGTGGTATTTGCTTTCTTTCCATCGTTTTATCGGTCGTTATATTTTGATAGAGCCATTCTGGAGGATGCCGATATAACGTTTATGTTTTGGTTTTCGGTGCGGTTGGACTCTTACTTACCACCCTGTTGAGTCTGATATAAATATCTTAATGTATATATTTAAATTCTATACCACAGATAGTTAAATAAAAGAATTGTAAAACTATGATTCCATGAAATACAAAAAAAAATAGAGCATTTAATTTATACTAACAAAATTTATTTATTATTATTTTAACCTACTGATTAAACATTTTGTATCAATGCAAAATTTATTTTCTTACAGACTAATAATAAATGTAACTTAATAACATACAATGTAGTAAGAAACCAAGTAGAAACGTGGACCTAAATGTACATACCTTAAAAGTTTTCGAGTGATAAATATACTGGAGGGTTCCCGAATATAAAATTTGTACTGTCGCGTGCAAAATAACTAAACCAAATTATTTTTGATATATATATTTTTTAAATATTTTACAAGAATGATTTGTGATTAAGGGTTTACATACATATGTTATTTTTAAAATAAAAGTGCATCCATCTAAGCCTAAAACGAAATAAAGACATTTGTAATGGAAAATCAAACAGAACCTTTTATATAATTATTAAGGTGAATTTAATTGCTTATAAAAATAGCAAAAAAAAATCTATCAAATAAACTACTTAAATAGTAAGGGAAGTTGTACGTAAGTGTAGTCCTGCTATAATAACTTGGCGAGACCCTCTCGCGAAGATGATACAGTGCGCACTGCAACTATATATTCCGATCGTCGTTCATGTTCGAATTGCGCTAACTGTAAAACATTTTAAATGCCACATCTATGTACCTTACGATATTACGAAAACAAAATCTATATTTACTTATTTTTTGTTTACTTATTAAGGTTGATAAAAATTAAAATTGCAATTATCTGTTTGTTAGAACACTGCAGTGCTCTATAGTTGATCAGCGTGATTTTTACATTAAAAAAATATAGTAAAATAACTGGAATAGTCTAGTACCGTACAATTTAAACCCAGTATATAACCAACATCAGTAGCTTAGTACTTTATTACCGCGCGTTAAATATCATTATTCGCAACAAATTTTGTTAAATAAACCCTTTATGCGCGGCCTCTATTGTGATATGATCAATAGAGTATATGAAAATGCGTCCAAAATTTCCAATAATAAATTATCCGCCTTGTCCGCTTACCTCGGGTTAACCGGCTTTTATAAACTACCCGGGTAATTTATAACTATTACCCGGGTAGGAACGATCACGTGATATCACTTTATAGCATATTCGTTGGGTAAATATGAGCGAGCCATACATAAGTGCTACGCGGTTTACATGAATTGGCTTTAGGTGGTTTTATATTTTTAAAAGCACAATTTAGATTCAATTAGGTTGATATCTAAGTAAGTTTTATAAAAGGAATATGGATCATTTTTTATTATGTACCTATCTATTTCTTGGCGGTGTCTATGTTCTATCAAGCGCTACATTTGTAATATGAGAGCCTGATATATTTTTCATAACTTTTATCATGTTTATATTTAACGTTTTTGTGAAGCTAAAAAAAATGATTAAGTAATTCTAGTTATATAAATATATTTACCATTAAGAAATAAGACATAACAAATAATATCGAGGCGAACATTCCCACTTCCCCCATACAAAACTTAACAACCAAACTAGACAGTTTTCGGTGAACTAAAATATATTTATGAATACTTTAATTTGCTTATCTAAGCATTACCCAAGCAAGAAACAAACTATCTTACCCCGCTACAAGTACGTACTTAATGTAATCGCGCTCAATATCCTTTGTTCACTTTCAGACTCATTAAAAAGGCGATGCAATTTAATGAGTTGATAGTGTGCGTTAACCCTCGCTACGTTTGCGAATACCACTGTCGACGACAATAGAATCCAAACCTTAGCTTTATTGACGCAAAAACTAATTTTGCACGGCGTCACCCGTTCGTGTATTAGTATGTGGGGGTCGAAGATTAGTGGCCCACGCCTACTATCGGGAGCGCTGAGCGGCTGATGGTACCCTGGAGTGTAGTTACAATTAGAGTGGTGCCCACAATGAAGTGACGCGTAATGTTGGCCCTTGTCTTTGTATGTTGATTGCGCCGGAAAGAGGTCGGGCCGAATGCGCCGTTTTGGCATCGTCTAGCTAAATGCTTGCCTATTCAAATGTATTATAGTATGGCGTTACATTCGGCATGGAATATCGTGGACGGCTAAATTAGGTTATTGTGGATTATATTTGTATGTGTGTTTAATATAATGACTCTATCCAACATTGCTACGTAGTCAGTTTTGTATTTACGTTGCTGTCCGAAGAAAGAAAGAAATATTTTTCATGAATCCTATTTAGTATTAAAACACTATGCTTTTTTTTTATTTGTGTACTGTAGTGGACCCGTAAATAGATGTTGTACTGAGTGTGAAATGAATTCTACATACAAAAAATAAATAATTGCAATTAGAATATACTCACCGTAGCGTTAGGCGCTCCGTTCTCTCTGACTACCCCGCTAGGGATACAGCGTGAAGCTAAGGTAAGTATAAGTTAACTTAAGTTAAGAAAATACTCGTACTTTTGTCATCGATATGAATTTAATATTTGTGAATTTAATAGAAAATATTGAAAAGAATAAAATATTATCTAGTATTTTAATGGTATAAATTACTATTATATAGGCAAATTAAAAAATAAACCAATATGTAAAAAATAAAAAAAACACCTCTATAAAAACTGCCTTCATCTATTCATACGTTGGCCTTAAGATTCGTATAACGCTTTGAATACAGCCATAACGCTGTATAAAACAGGTATGGTCGTTGAAAAAAAGCGAACGGACGGAGAATACATATAACGTAGGTATTTTTAGACGGGCTCCGTAGCGGGGAAAGGCTTACAAGCCACTAGCGATTGGACGATGTCGACGTGCATTGTCAATTGGAAAAACGCCGAGCGCTTTTAGACGCGGCCGTGCTGGTACAACTGGGTTAATTTCAGTTTATTTTTCATTAGTTATTATGAATTATTTTAAAGCTTTAAAGTTAATTGATAAAATGTTTAAATATTTCTTTTTTTAAATTCGTTTTTTTTGTTGAGAGTGAAATTCAGAACATGGTGAATGATAAAACATCTTTTTGATTTTTTCGGTCATCCTAGAGCCATTTATTAAAATAATTCAAACTTAGATACTTCTTAAAAACGAGCTGATTACATATTCCACTACAAAGCAAGGTTTCGCTTTTGAAGATATATGCAATATTAATTATAGATTTGGAGAATCATTTCAACTTTAGCACATATTTTACAGTCTAGGTATTAAATATTAGTAAATTAAAAAAAACCTATTAATATTAAGATGAAATGAAATATACATAAGCCTAATAATCAATTTTAGTTTAATTTGAGTTTAAAGAATAAATATATATATCAACCATCAAAAATGTAAAAACAATTTAAGTACCTTCCCTGCTATATACGGGATACAGCGTGAAGCTTAAAAAAACAATTAAAACAAAATAACTTTCGATATTTATAGTAAATTTATCTCGTGTAGCATTTACAGAGGGCTATGAAAGGCGAGGTTTTATCGCGTTGCCACGGCAACGACGCTGCGTCGTCGCGATACCCTTCACTCGGCACATTGGAAAAACTAGTTTAGCCTTTTATGTACGTTGCTAGTAGGTCTGAGTATATCAATTCTTTACGTCTTTTCCAAATCTAATTTTCTAAGTAGGTTTTTAAATGTGTACGTATGTGTGTATGTTCTGTTATAGTTTATCAAATTATTGATATTGCGATATATTTTTGCAAGTATTATAGATTATTCAGGTTTACATCCACATTTGGGACCATTGGGAGCTCAGGGGCACAAGTAACAGGGCAAAGCGCGTTGTTGAGTTCCGCCACTCAACTCTAAAAACTATAGAATTCAGCGGAAAGTAGCGATGAAAGTGTCTAGATGGGAATGGAGTTTCTTAACACTAGGTTTTCAGGAGTTCTCTGTTCACCGTTCTATGTGCGGGATACATCGTGAAGCAAAACAAAAAAACATTTATTTTTCGATATTATGGTGTACTCGTATTAGGCAATTATTTTAAGCCACCTAAAATTTAGCTGACTTAAGGTTTTTTTGCCTTATGTTTTGGAAAAAAAATCAATAAAATGACACAAATATACTGACATCCGTCACACCATGTTGATATTATAGTCTATTTACGCATCAGAGATGGGGACCAGTTAACCCTTGAATACGTACGTACTGAAATATTAACGCTGTAGGATAGGTACACGCGGAAAAACAAAGTTGAAAACTGGGCCCGCTCGCCTGTAGGCCCGTCGCACGGTCACAAAGATTATTTGTTAGTGAATGTGGAACTCTTACATTGATTTACGTTAGAAAAATGTTGTTTTATTTAATCTATGTATCTATTATTTGGAATCAATTACAAAGTTAACTGTTAACTTATATGGGTTGACTCTATGTAAAGTCATATTAAGCTATATGTATAATTTGACAAATTGAATATATTAGAAAAATCTTGATTTTTTTTATTATTAATGAAAATAAATATATGAAATTACCGAATAGATCAAGGTTTAACAAATTACTCTGTGAGACATTAATTTACTAAATCATA
The DNA here is from genome assembly GCA_018230625.1 of Heliconius eleuchia. Lineage (NCBI taxonomy): Eukaryota > Metazoa > Arthropoda > Insecta > Lepidoptera > Nymphalidae > Heliconius > Heliconius eleuchia. The sequence goes on along the minus strand of DWAP01000343.1, from coordinate 13,375 downwards.
CATAACGAGAGCAATCAAACATACCAACACATAGCGTTTACACATACTTTTAGTCAATCTTCTGGCTACTTAATCTTTGGCGTCCGCATGGCGTGTCGGTATTGAGTGGAGCGGGGCGGGAGTCGCGGGCCCTGGGGACCGCCTCCCGAGGGAGCAGGGGGGCGAAAGGTTAAAAGGGAAAAGTTATAAGAGACCGCTTGTTGTCAGTGCGAGTTCTTCGCGAACATTCGATTGCCGAATGCGGTTTTGCCTTTCAATGGTTTCTATTGCTTTTCTATTTCCGCCTATTGTTATTGTCGGGTGATATTGAGTAGATTACAGGACCCGAATTAACCATAAATTTAGAACAACATTTTTACGTTACATCTTATACCTTGAACATACATAAGCTAATAATACTAATGAGCATAAATATTTTAGAATATACGTAAAATCAAAGCAATAGTTAAAATATCTAGTACGTATATAAAAATATTTTATTTTTAAACTATTTCAAAGGAACATCCATGCAAATAAATATAGTATAGAAGGCGTGGAGTAGGGGGCGGGTGGCATTCAAGTGTTCAGACTTGAAAGACCCCCGCCTCCTCACCGCGACTTAATGCCGTAGTAGATTTTTTCCGACGTATAGTGCGGAATATGCGAGTAAAATAAAACTATAAAAAGTAAGCGTTTTATACAAAATAATGAACCAATTTCATTGCTACTAAGCCTTTTTTTCAAATTAAATTTCTTTTACTTTTTCAATATTATTAAAGTATTATAACATTTGATACTTGGAGGTCATATACGAATATTAGAAATTGTTTTAGAATTATTTAAGTTAAAATGTCTTATTTAAGAATTAGTTGCATCTTCACCTTTGTAGAGCTGTAAAAATCTCGATCATTTTTTAAAATTTATTACTAATTTATAGCACATCTTAATCTACGAAAAGTCTTCTATTACTTTTGTATTACCTCAACGTATCGGAAATTTTAGCATGTTGAAAATCGCCAAAGTCACTTACAACGTTTTGCTTGATATCAAAAGATAAGCTTTAACGGATAGGGCTATATAATATACGAGAAGGGATGAAAACCAGGGGTAGTTTTTACGACGAAAAATACAGTTACCTTTCTGTTCGTGATGCGATAGGTAAATATTTTCTATATAGGCGGGCGCTTTTATTGGAAATGGTTTGATTTTGTCGCAGTCTTTCTTACGCAACTACGAACGGAGTTTTTTTGTTCGATTGCAGTGGCCTACTTCAATTCTTTTGGTTCTCGTAATAATTGTCTTAAAATGTTCAGAAAAAATTAGATTTAACAATATCTGTATAAGATGGAATTCGTTAACAAACATATATCTATATAATTGAAGTAAAAAATTGAATTTCATGTTAGTTTCACTTGTCGAAAACATGAAAATCACATCTCACTCAACTTCATCGATTCCATAATTAGAACTATAAGAAAACCTTCTAAATTCTTAAATACGAAAAAAAATTGTAAATACGAAAATAAAACTATGCATTTATTCTTCCAATGGAAACTTTAAAAATGTTTTATTAAGCTTATTACACCTATTAAACAGTTAGGTACAATGTTTCATTAGTACTTATTTGTTCGCAGCACATAAGACAACGCAGTCGTAAATTACGACTCGCCTCGTATAAATTAACACCTGTCGAGTCTCCAGTAGTGTGAACGTACTCGCTGAGTGTATGTTACGGCAAACTTGGAATTCGGTTCTGCTGCTGAAGCTTCATTTAAATGTAACTAAAGATGCTGTTTATGTTAAAAATCTAATTGTTTTTGTCGGTTTGTTGGTGAAAAATGTAATAAATATATGTAATAACATATTTACCAATTATTTATATACATATATATAGGTAAACTGTTGTTGTTTATTCAATTTCTGATACAATGAGAATTAACACTAATAAAGTTATTAAATTAAAACAATATATACTATCTTTTTTCATTTAAAGTAATTATTGCGATTTTTTTCTTGATTTTTCCGAATATTTCATCGTAAAAAATAAGTAAGATTTTATCGTACTGGGAACTATTCAGGAACCCAATAACTATAGCAATGTCAATCTCATATGTTTTACTTAAAGGTAGTAGCCATCATTCTAAGGCTTAGCTTGCCGCAAGAATGATCCGGAAGGATATCGATGGTGGCAAGCGACCTTTATATATGGGTAGATAAGTATAAAAAACTAGGTGTTTCTAGTTTTGTATGCTTATCTGTAATTTAATTTATCTTGGCAGTTTAAGTCATAGATAAATTATTTTGAATTGTTAATGCATAGTACGGTTATTATGAAAAGAAAAACGTTATCAAAACTTGTGCCCATAATGTGTAAAAGCTTAACGTTTGATCAATTAAATTTTCTTTTTAGTGAACTAAGATGCTTATGTAACTATTATATATGAAACTTTAAGCGCTTGCACGTTAACTTTTTCACCTGAAACATTTAGCCCATCTGTCTCCAATTCCAAATAAAATCTCCATGGATGCCTCGAGTCGGTCTCGGCTGACGTATCCGTGTAAACTAACTCGCAATATTGTGACATAAGGTGTTTAACATAAATAATGCGGCCAGATGTGCGACGCCGCGGGCTCTACAAATACGTTCGCGGCACACTGTTCATATCTGGCCTGTTCTGGTTCATATGGAGTTGTTGATACACCCACTCTTCTATTATGTGTACGTAAACTATATCTTATAGGTAAATGGTCGGAATATTTATTTTAAGCCTCAGTAGAAAGATAAAACAAATTTGTTTAGATTTAACCTGACTTTATAAAGGAGTTATAGAATTAAAAATATACGAATACTTACATTTTTAATACAGTATTCTTTATGAGTTAGAAAGGAATTGGGTCACTCCATTAATGCAAATCATAATTGGCTGTTGTAATATGTAATTATATACGTAATATAGAATTATTATTATCCATTTACAATAAGAAATAATAGTTAAATAATTTTCATGGAGTTTTGAATAGCTGCGCTAGTTGTATCAGCTCTACCCACATACACATCTGTTGGCACAGCAATATTCAGCGTGGCGGCATTGCCGTTGCCGGAGGCTATGTAAAATATTTCTGCTAAAGCATTCATCGTGATCGCCTGCCTGATCGCGCGCCACGTTACGCACAAACCAACATATCTAACCGTTCAACATTCACTTTAATACTACAGCATAGGGACCATTCTCCAATAACACATTCGAACTACCAAAATTGCAAAGATCAACTATTGTATGTAATCCGATATCCCGATAGTCGCCTATAGACTTTCATTGAAAATTGTTTGATTTAGTATAAAGCTAACAGCTTTACATAAAAGGTTTCTAATTTTTTTGCCGACACAAAATGTACAGAAAAAGTTGTGAACTTGGCACTAGAACGCTTAATTGCTGTTTCACAAAAACGGGGAACGTGGAAGAGCGGAAGATACAAATTTGTGAACACGAGAAACAAATTAATACTATAATAGGGAGTTTACGGTTTCTGTTCAAGTGGAAACAGCTGTTAGGTGCGCTCCTAAAACGTACTGAGACTATAAATTGAGTCGTTAGTGAATAACTCAACGATCTATTATTTTTTTAACTAAATAGTAAAGCTCGACTTAAGTAGAATGTCTATAAATAGTTTTTTTTTATTTCTTCATTTATAATATTAATAAGAGCGGTTAGTCAAAATTATATAGTAGTGTTATTGTCATTAATCGTCGTAGCGCAGAATCCCAAACGTGTGACTAGAAAAGGTGACTGATTGTGAGTTCGATTCCTATTCAAGAAAAATATGTAATATTTTCATTTCTTCGCTCTTGTGTCGAAGCAAAGCGTGGCATTGAGTTCTACCACTCAACACTCAATGCCTCCAGAATTCGGCGGCAAATGGGAAACAGAGTATCTTAACACTAGATTCTGCCTACTCTGCTGTGTGCGGAATACAGTGTAGAGCTAAAAGAGTCTTTAATTATTACACTTAAATATAACACTAAAATCTTAATATATACGAATTTATACAAAAATATCGCTAGATGAATACATATTATACTCTGAAGTAATAAGAGTTTCCTTTGCAGGTTTTTTCTCAAGTTCTTCCTTAAGTGTAACCAAAATTGTTTGAAGAATGCTGGTAATCCTCGAGATATGAGAAGATTTCAAGTAAGTATTAGTTTGGAGGTAAACTTCTAATAAATTGATTAAATGTAGGTATGTTTATTTTGATTTTTTTCTCCAAATATTTCAGGGTTTTTGATATAATCTAGTGTAACTCAATTATCTACTTAAATAATTTAAAAAATATAGGGACATTTTAAATGTAAAGTGCAATAATGTAATACTTTAATATATGATTGGTTTTTAGAAATATGACCTTTGTCCCTCTTTGCAACTTTATTGTCGACATTTTGTAATAGCCCAAGATCCCAGGGCCCCTAGTCCTACGTCATTTTAGCAAAGCTGAAATTTTGAGGACTATTAGTCTAATAGGTACTTAGATAGTATGCGCGCTCACTGACTTGCAAGTGGCGCCCTTTCAGAGGTAGCGCAAAATAAAGGTACAACTCTGTTTGGGAGGATGATTAAGCCATCAGATTGGTCTGGGTGCTTTTAAAGGGTCTTGACATAGTCCGTAAAAAATATATGTAAAATTAAAGCTTGCTAGTATAACGTAGTTAGCCCTAATTTTAAGCAACATATAGTACGTCTGGCAGGAGTAAAGGCCCACGTTAGCGTTTTTTACATTATTCTTAAGAACTTATTAAAATACGAGCGTTTTTACTTTAACGTAGATGAGCGTGTATATTAAGTTGGCGTTACCTCTGAAAGGCCCCACTTTCAAGTTAGTTATTAATTCTAAAAATTTCAACCCTGCTTAAATGACGCAGGTTTGGAGGCCCTGGGATCTCAGTCTATAATTTAAATAAACTGAATATAATATAAATTTCACATCAGAAATATAAAGCGAAAATAAGTAAATATATAAATAAATATTTGAAAAAAATTCAATGGTTTCGTTCGCCCAATCTAAATTGTATTGATTACAACTGTCAACACGTGAAGTCTAGTTGCCTGAAAAATGTTCAGCGCCTACCAAGTACAAGTTCGTCGGTATTGCTTTGAGTGTGGTTTAAGTTTCAAGATTTGATGTAGGCATTATTTTATGAAATATATTTATTTTATTGTATCATTTGAACGTTATTTAAGTATATGACAGTTTCCAATTAGGAGTATTTTCGTTGCCCTGCTCTAGCAAGACAAATGGCGGCGTTCACTTCCGCCACTGACGAGACCTCTCGAATTCAGCCGGAAAGCGTAAAATGGAGACCCTAGTTTATCGCTAGTTAGCTATATTTGAGATAAATGTAAATAAATGTATATAAATATAACATTTTTGTAAGTTTCTAGAAAAAAATATTTGTATATAAAGTGTCTTTAAAGTTTTTTATTAATGTTCATTTTGATATTTAGACATTATTTATCTTTTTACTTTTCCTTACTAGTTTCTTATAACGTGTACCACATCGCGGTCTCATATCGCCCTCGACTAAAGGAAGGGTTGCGTTCACAGCTGTTGAATATTTGAAGCACCTCCAATTTTGGGAAGGGATGAAATTAAATTTATTTACGCCAGTTTATCTATTTACTCTTACTCGATCTTTTCTTTTGTTATTTGTTGAAACTGTGTATTTAATTATAAATTTTAAATACAATCCTAGGTACATATTTTAGATAGGTATTTTCTCAAATTCAGAAATTGGTATTTATTTCATATTCATAATTTATTTCTTATATTATGTTTTTTTATTTAATAAATCTTATGCTAATTGATTTTAAATAAATTTCCATATAAGAGGGTAATAACTCCAGTGTCACCCCTACACCCATAAAGGTGCATTCACAGTCTACTTATGAGTACAAATTTACTTCCTCACTTGCCTTCGATATATTTATCTTGCGTGAGTTCCAGCCAACTTCGAACAAATATAGAACTTAGTGGTGCTTACATGTAGCGTTCAGTTTAATATGCATTAACGATTATAGTACGTGTTCACTATGTCTATATTTGTCTTTCTGTGTGTCATTGAATAATTCAGTGGTCTTTCCCCGATGTTTCAAGGGTAACGATATATAGGTGCCGTGCATAACCTTATATTAATATGTAATGAAATTTAAAGTAGGAGAATTTGGATATTATCGTCAAGGTAAAATTATTTCTTTAAAATAATTTAATTTTAAATAATTATTTATTTTAATTGATTATATTCTGAGGAAGGTATGAAGACATAAAATAAATCTTATGCCTCAATTGTAAATATTTATCTTTGAACCTACATCTAATTATATGATACTTGTTTTTTTTAAATTGGATATTTATTCTTTACCATTGTTTGTTAATTAAAGAATTAAGGCTTCAACACTATCAAAATGTGCTAAACATTAAATGTTATTTATACCAATTATCCGATTAATGTCGGTACCAACTACTTGCACAATGCACTTGCATACCTACTGCCGTCCTTTTGGAGACGGTGGCCCCTCCCTGGGGACTCTCCCTCTCGCCGACGCGTCTGTGTGTCGTCCGCGTGTAGGAGGTGTAAGTGTGTGCTGTGGATGCAGGTCGAACATTGGTGGATTTTATTTCCGTAGCCCTTCACTACGATCTTGAACTTCACGTCAGAAATACTTGATGGGTCCTCATTTCGATCTATTTTGGTCCGTTGTACGTTTTTGTTTATTGTATTTTATAAGTAAACTTGGTTTAGATTGGATTTGTATATATTGACGAAGGTCTTAATGAAATTATAGGTGTTGGTACATATGTATTGTTTTAATTTAAGTTTGTAATTAATGTCTGTTGTGTGTAGATTTAAAATTCTTTAATAGTTATTGTAATACTGTAACCTATCTTTATGTATAGAAACTTATCGTTTGGTTTATTTTTCCATATATTCATTTTCCGCATTGGTTATTAATTTAATGAGACTAGAGTAGAAACTAATTTACAATCATGACTTTAACACTTTTAAAAACATTAATAATTGATCATATTTTTTTTCTATATACTTATTATAAAAGAATATTTATATGTAATTAAGTATATCATATCTATAATTAATATTATTGCATAGAAGAGGGGTGATCCAAATACTTGCAGTCTTAGGAATTAGATATCTAGAGATAATTACGTCTACCTCTAAGCTTTAAAAGTAGAAGGTAAAAATAAAATCAGTTCTAGATAATAATTTTGGAATTGTTGGAAAAAGGTACGGACAACGTGTCTGCATCTCACATATTGCAGAAGCCTGGAAACCTAGTGTTAAAACACTCCGTTTTTAATTTTTTTCAAAATATTCTAGGCCGCGTTTTGCCTTGTAATCAGAGCCAAGAAAGGAAAATACTAATTAATAATAATTCCCCCAAGTGAGAACCTGCAACCGTCGCGTTTAGTCACACGCTTGTGCCACTGCGACACGATGACATATATACCTATATACAAAAAAGAAAGGCCAGTCGTGGCGCAGGGACACAAAGTGTGTCTGCAAAATCGGCTGGTTGTGGGTTCGAGTGGGAGCACTCGAGGAAATGAAATTATTTTTTTTCATTTATATTTTCATTTCTTCGCTTTGGTTTCGCGGCAAAGCGCGGTGTTGAGTTCCACTACTCAACACGCAATGCCTCCAAAACGTGCCGGAAAGTGGTGAACGGAGTATCTTAACATCAAGTTCCCTCTGCCTACATCCCGTACACAGTAGGTGTGTGCGGGATGCAACGTGAAGCTGAACGCAACGTAAACGCGAGAGGTGCGCTTATTAAGACGATGTTTCCAGGTGGTCATATCGACCCAGGTGATGGTGGACGGGCCCCTGCTCGCGATATCCGACAACATGTTCGTGCACAACAACAGCAAGCACGGGCGGCGCGCGAAACGCCTAGACCCCACTGAAGGTATTGACGCCGCGGCCGACGCTAATTGTACGTTTTGGTTTTTTTATTTGTTTTATTATTTGTTTTTGTTTTTTATGTTTATTTACTATTTAATTTTAAATTTTATTATGTCGTCTTATAGGTATCTATTAGTTATAGTATTCTTTATAATAGAAAATTCGTTACTTTATAAAGCCTGAAAGTTCCTGTGCGCATACTCGTACACCCATCACTAGTAAGTACTATCAGGGAATACATAGTTTGGGTGGTGGTTACTTTGGCAGTTATTAGGTAACTAAGATGCAAAAAATACCCTTCTTTTTTCGTTAAATTATAAAACTTTACTTTTTGTTTCTTTAAGCTTTGTTTTTTTTTATTTGCAAAAAGGAAATTTTTAAGTATTCAAAACAAATGTGTAAAGTCATAACAAGAATTGAGAATGTCGTTTGTATGCAAGGAATCACGGTAGACGTTTCGCAAGGAGGCGACGGGTGGCTAACGCGAGAGTTAACTCGGATCATTTATAAGAATTATGTCGTGAAAATTTAATGCATAAATTGACTTATTTAATGTATATTTAATAAATATAACTACGCATTTGATACTTTAAATTTGAGTTAGAATACAAGTAAGTTGTTAAAAGCAAAACAGCGAATGTAAAACTTTAGGTATTATACTTAATACATTATTATGCCCATGGATTTTATGTACACATTTAAAGGAAAAAAGTTAAGCCAGAAGACAGTAACTACTAATAAAAAATTCAAATAACTTAATGCGATACTCCCCCATTACTTACCAATGAAACGGGACGAAATATATCAAATATTAATTACTCACTCGCAGGGGAAACGAAAAAATGTTTTTATTACTCAAATTAAAAAGTACCACGGGCTTAATCTCCTTTCGTCCCCTTAAATTCACTTTCTCTTCTCGTCTTTATTACTGAAATTCGTTCGCGAGATTTCAGATACTTGCCGTTGTCTTTCGGCGCGTATCCCCCTTGGCCTTGCATCTGTAACAATGCGACAAAGTCCTAACTGCCATTCAATATTTATATACTTAGAACTATATTGCATTGCATTAAAATTCCTTTTTAATTGTCAAATTTATTATTTTATGAACTAGTACTACTATTAACCTTAGCTATTGTTATTTTTATGGTGCCATCAAAGATGAAATCACAAGTAACGAATAAGTTTATAGTTTAGGTTTTATTCAACTTTAACTTACTTAAATCATTTTATTACCTTAATTTATTTATATTCCATACCAAAATTTTCAGCACATATTACTTATGTTTTTAATTTATCCTCATAACAATTTGAATCGTATATCAAATAGTTTAGTGTCTATTTTCGTTTGTTTCGTACAGCGGGGTTATATCCGCCGTTACCCGTAGCAACGCCATGCATCAAGGCAATCTCTCCCAGCGAAGGCTGGACGTCAGGGGGCTCCACGGTAATAATAGTGGGTGACAACTTCTTCGATGGACTCCAAGTTGTATTTGGAACAATGCTGGTGTGGAGTGAGGTAAGTTTCATTATATTTTAAAAAAATATGGTAAATTGTATATTATTATCTAAATTTTATATTTTGTATTCATATACCTAACTTTTAATGCTACTTGACGTTTTTAAAAGCCTATTAATTTAATTATTTAACTAATTAAATTAGTAGGCTTCATATATCGTGGCATGGTTATGTCTTATTACCAGAGAACACAATATACATTTTAAATTATTTAAAATATACATATTTTAATGAAATAAAATATACATATTTTATCATGAAAAAAAAATTAAGATAACAAAAGTTGATATAAAATTAAATTACAATTAATTCATAACACGCATATCATAATTTTTTTTAAATGTTGACATACGTTGACCTAATAAAAAGGTCAAGCATGTAGCGTGTAAAGCTTTAATTATGTCCGAAAAGTTGTTAGTGCTAAGTGGAACAACTTACTATGTTATTTTATTATTATGTTAAAAAAATGAACATTATTCTTTCTGTTATCTAAGATAGCGGAATAAATTGCGAAACAAAAATATTATCAAGAATAATTTTGATGATCTTTTATTTTCTTTCAGTTGTAGAGTGATATTTTTCCCCACTGTTCCCCACGTCCAATTTTCAAATAGTGCGCGTCGAGTGTCAGAAATCAATGGCTCACTTCATACAGGGCGAGAAAATAAAAATAATTCATTCCTCAGAGTAGAAATCGAAGCCAAAACCATGTTAACAGTATAAACCATTGCATATATATATATATATATATATTTTAATATTTTTCTATCTGATCTAAACAGTTGATAACATCTCACGCAATTCGAGTGCAAACGCCGCCGCGGCACATACCGGGCGTCGTGGAGGTCACGCTGTCGTACAAAAGTAAGCAGTTCTGCAAAGGAGCTCCGGGCAGATTCGTTTATGTTTGTGAGTACATGTCTATATACATGATAAAATGAATGATATTTGTAATTATGATGAAATAAGCGCAGGGGCACAGAGTGTGATTGTAAACACAACAGATTGTGGGTTCGATTCCCGCTCAGGAGTATGAAAAAATAATTAGTAATTATTTCATTTCAGTTCCGATACTCAACAGACAATGCCTTAAGTATTCGGCGAAAAGTTGAGAACGGAACCTAACAATCTTAGATTACCCTTGTGTTAACCCAGTTATGTGTGATTTAGAGTGTGAAGCTAAAAAAAATCAGGAACAGAAATGTTACTTACTTTTTCTTTTACTATGTATCGCTAACTTAATTAGAATTTAAAGTAGGATTAAGGAAATAACTAAAATCGAATTACTCACAAATAACAAATAGCCATATTAACAGCAAACACGTGAAAGGCCGAAACAGGCCAAAAAGTAATCCGTGGTGCGCAATTTCTTTCGATAGCGATCCATCAATTAGGCTTTCATTCGTTAGTGGGGGCAGCTAATGATTGATTTTGTTTTTCTTGTTTCGCATAGCAGCTCTCAACGAGCCAACGATAGATTACGGCTTCCAGAGGCTCCAGAAACTTATACCCAGGCATCCTGGCGACCCGGAGAAGTTGCCCAAGGTAAGCTATTTTGCATGGTGATTGCAGACTGATACGTACGGGAATAATAATTAATATTGAAAAAAAAGTATAATATGGAAAAAATTGTAATGATTTTTAGCTTTATGTGAGTAAATAATGATAATGGTATTACGATTTTATAGGTACATAGTAGATGTTTTCAAATCAATTTTATAATAAACGATACAATTTGTTTATTGATGTTTAGCTTTTACAACAGAGTCTTATTAAAAAATGCGAATTTCATCCCGATTGGAAAAATATTTTACATTTCATGCTTAAGAACGATGTTAAGTTCTGTCACTTGGAACGCAATCGTTCGAATTAAGACGCAAAGTGGGAAACGGAGTGTTTTTTGGCAACCTATAGTCACGGCACGGCGCCCCCAGTTGCTTATTACCCTGCACGCGCCCACAGGAGATCATCCTGAAGCGCGCGGCGGACCTGGCGGAGGCGCTGTACTCGATGCCGCGCAACAACCAGGCGGGCGCGCCGCGCTCGCCGCCCGCCGCGCCCTTCGGCGCGTACGGCGCGCCGCCCGACGCGTGGGACGGCGACGACTACGCGCGCAGCGGCGGCTCCGTGTCGCCGCGCTACTGCGCCGCGCCGGCGCCGCACGCCTACGCGCAGACCTACCCGCCCACCTCGCTCTTCAACACCTCCACGCGTGAGACTTGTTTCACTTGTCGCCCGTCGCATCCCGCACGTAACTAAGTAGGCAGAACAATCCTCAACGCTGCACTTTGCCCTAAAATAAAAAAATAAAATATTACCTAATCCATTCTCAGCGAAGAAATCGAACCCACAACCATTGCCCTTAAAATCACATGCTTGTATCATTGCACCACGACGACCTCTGACTGTACAATACATATTACAATAAAAAATCAATATTAAAATATTCCATATTCAATTTACAAGTCTTTTACACTCATACATATTCGACACTTCTAACTTAACAATCGAAAATGTCATTAGTATCAACCCTACAAGAGGCTACTACTAAGGAGGCAATTGTGCTAAGAAGAGTCAACAAGAAACACAAACACAGCGTTTGATTGTAAACATTAAGTTCATGAGTTGGATTCCCATACAGAGAAATGAATTATTTTCATTTCTTCACTTTAGTAGACAAAGCGTAGCGTTGAATTCCCATATTCTATTCACAATGTCTCAAAAATCGGACGAAAAGGGGGGAAACGGACTGTTTCAATGTCTTAATATATGTGGGATGCGACGTGAAGCTAAAATAAAATTAGCTAATATATATTAATTTAGAATTTTTTATATGTAAAATGTAGCGTTTTCATTTGTTTTATGCTCATATTATTTTGCTAGATTTTTGTTCACATTTAATAAAAATTAAAAATATATTTATCTCTGGTATAGAAAGACTCTCGTGAGACACCAAATGCTACTGCTGTAGTTTCTACTAACTTGACTTACATAGTGTTGCATAAATCTTGTAAAATAACACTCGTAATAAAAAAAAAAACAGATACGTTACGTATCCTTATAAACAAACATACTTTAGTAATAGCGCACTTTAAAATGAACCATCAAGCTATACAGTAGAAAAAGTAAAAAATATATATATTACACAACCTCTACTATACATATTTATTCGAAATGTATAATGTCAAATTATATTAACCCGTGTTTTCTTCGTCCAGCGTCTCTTGGACCGTATCACCCCAACAATACAAACGAGCATTACACGAACTACATACAAAACACATACAAAAACGAAATTTACGAAAGAAACGACTCTAAACATGAATATAAAGAAAGTTTTCATACAAAATGTGTGAAAGAAAAAGAGGCCAAGAGAGGTGCATTCGCGGTTGTAAGACACAGTCCGCCATTACAACAGAACTGGCAACTCACCGTTCAATGTTAGTGGTTCTTTCTTGTTTTTTGTTTATTTGCTTTTGTTTTCGCTTTAATATTTTATTTTAAATGTACGTTCATTTTGTTTTTTATATGATTTATTTCGTAGCGACTGTGGGAATCTTTATATTAATTTTGTATGTGCTACATGGGCGCTTAATAATTTTAACTTCTCTTACACACTATTGATATTTGATAGGCCTTATGATAGAATAATGCGTTTGGTTTAACACAACGAGCTTGTGGGTTCCATTCCCATTCAGTGGAATACTGTATTTAATATTTTGAATTTCTCGCTTTGTTAACAAGACAGATAGCAGCGTTGAGTTCCGCCACTTAAAACACAATGACTTGAAAATTTAGCAGCGCATTGGGAACGAATAGTTTGACGCTCGATTCCCTCAGCCTAAAATTAAATTAAATTAAATTAGCTTCACGCTGTATCCCGCACACAGCAGGGTAGGTAGAGGGAA
>DWAP01000342.1:0-22817 GCA_018230625.1 Heliconius eleuchia | reverse complement strand
CGCGCCCGCGCCCGCCGCCGCGCCCGCGCCCGCCCCCGCGCCCGCGCCCGCCGCTGACGTGCCATTGCCACCTTGCTTCTTGCGCCCTGGTACAAAATATTTTAATCATAATACTGCACTTGCACACTAAAGCTATTCGTGTTGTAAAAGTTGACCGCTTCGTGCAAGCTCGGCTCAGCTCGGGCGCAGTTGCTGACTGACCTCACCGCGAGGAGTTGCATGTTTGTGTGGTTACATACTTCTCACTGCAATTACGGCCTTACAAAGCATACGTAAGAAATACAATATACAAAATATATTGCATATAACTTATTGTCTTGGCTAACATACCAAAGAGCGTTGAAATTCAAATCTGCTGTAATATTTTTTATAACTTACTTAAATACATAAACTAAAACATACCATCCAAATAGACTTTCGCAAAGTTAGGTGGCATCTCCTGCGCTGGGTGCTGCTGTAACTGCTGCTGCTGCTGCTGTTGCAACGGTTGCTGCTGCTGCGGATGCGCGTGAACATGCACGTGCGGGTGCTGCGCGTGCGGGTGCGCGTGGGGGTGCGGGTGCGCGAGGGGCGCGTGCGCGGGCAGCAGCGCGCGCTGCGAGGGCGCGCCGGGCGCGGGCGCGTGGCTGAGGCCGAGCGCTGCCGCTTGAGCTGAACTGAGACCTCCGTTGTCCTCCGTGCCTGTGTTACCTGGTGGCACGTTCCGTTATATGAATAAAGTGTAAAATATAAATTACTATTCATTTTAATTATTTTCAGTTTCTTACAGTGTAGGGTAGTCAGAAGGAACCTACTGTAGGGGCACTCTGTTCCCCACTATGCGCAAATTCTGAAATATTGCAACTTGAACGACCAATGTTCTGATTTCGGTGGACAAAATGGGGATTGAAAATAAAATGAATATAATCATACCCCCGAGTGGAGACTGAACATATACACGTATAAATTTCAATAAAATAAAGTTAACATACATGTTAATTTAATAACGACAAATACATACCTCTAGGCAACATGACGGAGTGGGGATAATCGAGCAGCAGCTGCACGACGGCGGTGTGGCCGCCCTTGGCCGCCTCGATGAGCGTGCTGGAGTTGTCCTTGAGCTTGCGGAAGGGGTCCGCGTCGCACGCCAGCAGGAACTTCACCACGTCCGCGTGCCCGCCCGCGCACGCCAGCGACAGCGGCGTGTGGTCGCCGTTGGCCGTCATGCGGTTCACGTCGGCGCCCTGCAGAGGTGCATCGAGAACCAGATGCAAGAAACAGATTTTTCTTTTGAGGTGAATTCGAAAATTCTAACCATATTTTTTACATCTATATAGCTATAATTGTCATTGCACAAATTAATATTGCTTATGGTAAAATATTGATAATAAGGTGGCATTTAGCAAATTATTATTATACATTTCCTAAATTATTTCCTTTTCCTCCGTAATGCAACTTATATTTAATATCAACAGTATATATACTCAATAACCTTGCCAACAAGGAACTGCACAGTGCACAAGTGGCCAGCCCGACACGCCTTCATGAGCGGCGTACGTCCCCCTTCACTCTCATGCTCTAGCACGGCACCAGCACGCAGTAGCACGTCCGCTACATCCGTGTGGCCATTCTCGCAAGCGTAGGTTAACGCCGTGTCGCCAGTTTGCGTTTGGGCGTGGACGTCCGCACCCGCTTGTAACAGGTATCTACAGAAGTTAAAAAATAAATACAATATATAGATTAAATGAATTTATCAATTTGATTGTCATGTCATGTCGTTTAATTATACATAACGAGTTTTTTACCAACAGATTTTGTTTACCTAAATAAACTAAGGAAATGCTATTTAGAATAAAAATAATAATTTACAAACATCAGAAAGAGCACGAATATCTATAGTTTTATCAATATTTTTTTATAACTTCATGCAACTAGTAACTAGTAACATAAAGGAGATCTAGGAAATGTATTGGTTAGACAGTTCCCACTCTCCTTATAATTCTCGAGACATTAAGTGTCGAATGGCAAAGTTCAATGTCCCACATTGTTTTGTCACCAAAGTCACAAAATAAAAATCTTTCATTTATCACAGATATATTAGTCTGTTTATCAGGTTCAAATAAAAACTAACCGCACAAGTTCCAAATGCCCCTCCTGGGACGCCTCCATGAGTGGCGTTGACGCACCCAGTTCAGCATCGGCACCGGCCTTTATAAGGAAATCGGCCACTTCCAAAAAACCACCACAACAAGCCAGTGTGAGCGCTGTTTCTTGCGTTTCGTCAGTCTGCGCGTTGATTGAAGCCCCCTGGCCTAGTAGGAGGGCTACCATTTCTTCGTGACCTGAGGATAAAGGAAATATTGGTTAATGGACTGTAAACAAATATTTTGTTTACTGCAACATAGACTATACAATATTGTAGTAGATGTACAATAGAGCACTGTGCTTGGATATAAAAATAAGGGAACTTAATATATAATTGTATTAGTATTAATATAGAATGTACTTAGAACTTAACACAGTCTTCGCTACCTATTCAACCATTGCTAAAAGTGTATTATGAGACATTTTTAATTTTAATTTTAATTTCTATCAATAAAAAAACCGTTCAAGTACGCGTGAGATTAAACTTTAATTAAAAAAGATTAAATCAGCTTCGAGCTGTACCCCACGCACAGCAGGGTTGGCCACTATCATGGTTTTTACTAACTTAACTGGACCGTGACTCATAAAAGCTGATCAACTTAAGTCAACTACAAATATAAGTTTGTAATCCTTTTTGTCTTTAATATATCAATACATATTCATTTTTTTTATATGTATTATAAGTTTTCATTCCATGCCAAATTTCATACACAGGCTCTGATAATGCGGCAATTTTCATACAAGATATGACATGGGCATACATACGCTGCTCGTATTGTTGATTGCATCTACTTAGAAAATTAAATGTACGCTGCTTTTGGTCTTACAAGGGCTCCGTTTTTTTTAGAACTATGGAACCCTAAAAACAACAAACGAACAAAACCTACCCTCTCTGGCAGCCTCCATGAGTGGCGTATAGCCCTCGTCGTTGACCTCCTCGATATTGGCACCGCGCTCCAACAGTAACATGGCCAGTTCCACGTGACCACCGCACGCTGCTAACGTAAGGGGCGATTCGAAGCTATCCGTGGGCATGTTCACCTGGATATTATATTTTGTATATATTAATATATGTATATTGTTTTACTTCCAAATTGTGTAATATAGCATGGAGTGTCTTAACACTAGAATGTGGCTAAAATTTTAGAATTAAGACACTGTCACCAGATACCACCTAATTTTCGAAACATTGCATGTTGAATGGCGGAACTCAAAACCGCGCTTTGTAACTTTTCAATTATAGAGAACAATTAAAATAATACATTCCACCGAGTGGGAATTGAACCCACAACTGTCGCGTTTATAGTCCAACACTATTATTGCGCCATAGAATAAAAATGGCTGAATAGAGACAAAGCAGAACATATAGTATGTAAGGACGTTTAAAGAAAAACAAAACGGGCATTTTTCTAAAAAAAAAACTGGAAAAATATGGAAAGTATAAAATTTTAAGTATTTTTTCGCTATTTTCATTCGCCCATACGGGGGAAGGCGCAGGTAAGAGCTAGTTTTTCCTATAACCTCTGTCCCTCAATAACCAAAAACCGACCTGCGCACCAGAGTCCAACAGCAACCTGGCAACCTCGACATGCCCGTCCATACTGGCCTCCATCAGCGCCGTGTGCATTTCATCCGTCTTATGTTCCCTGTCCGCGCCCGCGGCCAACAGGAACCTCACCATGTCCAGGTGCCCTTTGTAGCAGGCCAAGGTCAGGGCGGACTCTTTGAACTCGTTGGAGTGCGTGTTGATGCCGGCGCCGTGTTCCAGAAGGATCTTCGCTACGCCCACGTGACCGGCTGAAGCGGCCTAGAAATTTTGAAATTGTTTATTATTGTTTTTTATAGCTTAACATGTGTCCCGCCTATAGCGGGGTTAACAGAAATAACCTAATGTTAAGATAAGTTAAGAAGTAGTACGTAAGATTTTTAAATTATCATTAAATTTTTCTTAACATTTTGTCAACAAAATAAACAGTTTTTTTTACTCATCTAACTAGGAAATCAATATTTCATTACAAATAATAACCAATCAGCACAAAAACAAACCTCCATCAAAGGCGTGTGCCCATTCTCATTATGGTCCTCTACGTTTGCTCCGTTCTCCAGCAAGGCGCGCACGCACTCCTCGTGGCCGCCGGCGCACGCGTACATTAACGGCGTGTTACCGGAACCGGACACGGCGTTAACATCCGCACCGTGGGCTATGAGGAGCCGCACTATGTCCACGTGGCCGGCGCTGGCTGCTTCCATTAGGGGGGTGCAGTCTCCCTGAATAACATATTATGAAAAAATTAAAATCAAATACAAATCTTTAAACTTTACGACAGCCCTTGAAATCGTTAATTGATACAAAAAATTATAGTAATGTTAGTCCTAAATTAAGCTAAACACTTAAGCTTGGATATCAGTTCTGATGAGTAAAAAGAGACTTAGCTCAAATTTAGGTCTGAGTATATGTAATAATGATAATAATTTTTTGTTATACAATGTAAATAAAGGTTAATGAATAGAGCGAAATTTGACAATATAGTAATATATTAATATACTTTTAAATGAAACTATATAACCGGATAAATCCCGTATATAGTAATTATATGGACTGACAGACGGATGCCACCTCAGTCTACCCGCGACTACGGACTATTGATAAAGTTAGAAACATCGAGTTTCCATAAATGTATAATACTAAATATACGCAATTAATCTCGCTAAAATATATTCATTTAAAATGTGTAATAATCGCGAATAACTAAGATTTTTATTCTACTATCTTACTATTTTCACTTATATTTGACAAAAAAAGATAGGTTTATAGTAATCGACAAACATAATATTAATTAATATCATTTTATACTAAATGCTACATACTTATTTAGAAATCGTATAAAAATTTGGACGTAGTTCGATCGCGCGGGTTCGACTCCTGCTACGTGAAAATTTTTATACATTTTCTAAAGAAGTATTTTTATTTACTAAGTGTGGAATTACAATTTAAAAATATTAAAAATTCCTATACATATAATAATGACGACAGACTAAGTCAGAGATAAACAACAAAAGATAAAAAATGAATAATCTTATTGGATATTAAAATAACTTGATAAAAAATCATTCATAATAATCATTCATAATAAGTGTTTGGAACACCGGCGTTCAAAAGTTCATTCACCACAAACACGCGGAGTATTGTGATTAACATATGTATGTATATAGTGTAAAATGTTAACATAAATAACTTTAAGACCTGTTAGCCTTTATACATAAATATATATTAGCGACAAATTAAATGATTACGATTTGCGAATATTATAAATTCTTTATTTTCATCGATTTTTTTCCAATAATACAACACAATATGCAAGTCATCGGTATGTTACAATAAATATATATTTCAAACATCGCACACAGCAGTGTTGGGAGAGGGAGCACTCCATTCCCCACTTTTTGCCAAATTTTTCGACGCATTAAGTATTAAGTGGCGGAACTCAACGCTGAGCTTTTGCCTTCGTGCCACAGCGATTTTAAGAATTAATAATTCATTCTCTCGAGTGGGGATCGAACCCACAACCATCGCTTTTCAGTCTCACTCTTGTGTCCCTGGGCCACAACGGCGTGAAATCAGGATTAAAATTATATTTTATACTGATAAATTTTATTCCAACATAAAAGTAGTATTACGCTTTTTGCAGCATACCATATGACGTATCGCTCAATTTTCGAGACATTGCGTATTGAGAGGCGGAACGGTCAATTATAACGAGAAAATAAAAATAATATAAATAGAAACATTCCTCCGCGCGGCGATCAAACTCTCGACCATCGCGTTTATAACCAGACGCTGCCCTAAAGCGCTTGCGCCGCCTGCTAGATTGTAACATAAAAAATCAAAGATCAAAAACATAACTGAACACAAAATAAATAATAGAATTATATCACCTTGATACCCCGGTCCTCGACGCTCGCGTGCATGGCCAGCAACACCTGCGCTAGCTCGTAGTAGCCGGCGGAGCAGGCCAGCGAAAGCAGGGACTCGCCCTCCTCCGTGGTCTCGTGCACGCTGCGGCCCTCCGTGAGCAGCTTGCGCACCGTGCCCACGTCCCCGTCCGAGCACGCCTCCGCCAGCGACGGCGCGCCCTCCGCCGCGCCCGCCGCGCCCGCGCCCGTCGTGCCCGTCGCCGTCGACCCGCACTGCGTGCTGCCACACCACACAACCCGTTACACCCAACACGCACAGCCCACGGCCACGTCTTATCGATACTAAACGTTATC
Organism: Heliconius eleuchia; assembly: GCA_018230625.1. NCBI lineage: Eukaryota > Metazoa > Arthropoda > Insecta > Lepidoptera > Nymphalidae > Heliconius > Heliconius eleuchia. The sequence continues at coordinate 16,421 of DWAP01000342.1, read as the reverse complement.
AGATAAGATCAAAGCTTCGATGATCATCGTCGGCGTCGCCTCGATCGCGTCGACCCGGGAGCTGGCTCGACCGAGGCCGGCGCGAGAGGCGGCCGCGCGCTGTGACTCAATCTCGGAGTGTCATCATACATTTTTAAACTTTTCAAATCGGTACACAAATAAGGAAGTATGAGTTAAGATCGTGTCGATGTTTATCGGTTGTTTATTTGAGATGTTTCGATTGTGATGACATACATATACATTCCATGTTAAATAGAAAAAGTAACAAAATTTTGCAATTTACAAATTTATGCACCAAACAATAAAAAAATGAACTTTTTAAAATCAACGTTTTGAAACAACAAAATATACAGTATAATTATGTAAACAATCAATTGTGCATTTCGTACAAAATATTCAAAAAATGACTAAGAATATGTATAATAAACAATAGACATGATGCCATTGCTTAAAATAAATTTTATATTAAATTATTTATTTTGTTTTTACGAATATTAACAAATTTCCCAGTGTGTTATCGTCGTGACCCAGGCCCACTGTGCTCAAACGCGGACAGATAAAATAAGTACACAGCAAGTTCCCCAATCAAAGTCGTTACGAACGCACCGTGCATACAAAAGAAGTAATTTATTCTCAACTTAAAATTCAGTCCTCAAGAATACCAACTGTATTGTCAAAAAATGTTACAAGGCATAATTAGCAATAATATTTTAAGTTTCATTCATTTTATATAACTTTATCCAAACCTTATCTCCTTCATACTCAATTATTTTTTAATTTCATTTAAAATATAGCTTCTAGTATCAAAAACTTAAAATTTTTAAACAAATATTACACATACTATACATAGATATTATTTTAAATGACCAATTTAACTCTCTCCTTCGTGGTCAACATTAGCAAATCAATACATCTAACAAAAGGAAAGTTAATTCGCTTTTTGCCTATTGTTTATACCATCAAAAAGATCAAAAACGTTTTTTAAACCAGTTCATAGACAAAATCGAGGATGCCTCTTTTGTGTCGGCAGCAACATCTCATCTCTCGGAGAAAGTTTTCGAGTGGATTTTATGTAATACTTAACAAGACTTTGGAATTTCATTAGAACATAAATAATTTTTACATCATTAATGATCATACACGTGAAATGTATAATCATGAATAGATTTTTAGCGGTACTTTTCTTTTAAATTGATTTAAAAAAAAGTCCCGCTGAATCTCTTGCTCCGGTTCTTTTCAGGTCTGAGACACGAACTTGAGTGAACTGGTGGCAAATAATTTGGTGTTTAAAAAAATGAAGCATGTAACTTCTTATTATAAGCAAAATTATTTGACATTTTTTGTATTTGTTTGCGTGGACTCTACGACCACAAATTATTAGTAAAATCTTATTTTATGTCGTTACTATAGAAATTTGAAGATTTTTCTCTTCCCTAACCATCCCTGCTCAATAATTTTGTCTGTGTATCGTCTGTCAATCACTTGTATTTGATCGAAACAGATTTCTATATAAAAGTTGATACATTTCCCTATATACCAGGATTATATTCAATTCTTCAATAACTCACGGTTTGTCCTGGTGGTGGTGGCGGTGGTGCGCGGGGGGCTGGTCGCTCCGCATCCTGGTAAGGGCGGCGGCGGCTTCGTCGAGAGCGCAAGACACGGACGACGTCAGCCGCCTCAGCACCTCGGGGTCTGCTAGGTGTTTGCCCTCGCCGGATAATTTGCTGATACCTGAGAGAAAATAATCATACTTTTTTATTTAAATGCAATATATTCTTAATTATACTAATATTATAAATGTGAGTGTAAGTTTGCGTGTTATGTTTACACACCAAAACTATCCAACCGTATATTATGTAACTTTGTAGTCATACTCTTAGAGGTATTAGAAAGGACTTAAGGATTTTTATAAAAAATCTATATTATACTTTAGCTAAAATATAAAAATAAGTTCAAGGCAGCGAAGGCGCGTATGAATCTCTACAAGAGAACAAAATAAATATATTTCTCCATTACATTTTAAAAAAATCCTTATTGAATGACGAACCCAAACATCGTACACTCTCACCAAAACAACTAATCGTAAATATTATCATAGCAAACACATTTTCCGAATCCGTATTAGAACCCACGACCCACATAATACAAGTTACAAAAATACAATATCCCAGAACACAAAGGCGTCGCTCTAGAACGGTCGTCTGATAGTTGACATCAATAAATTAAAGTAACAAAGATCTTAATTGCTCAACGTTTCTACGGGCCGGCTTTCAACTGACGACGCTAGTCCTTTGCATGTTGCCTTGAGACGTTCGTTTTTATTTTCATTTTACCACCACGGTAATTTTAGATTTAGTAATTATTGAGACCAGTCGCGGCGCAGTGATACAAAGTGTGACTTGACTGTACGCGATTGGTTGTGGGTTCGAACCCTACTCGAGAAAATGATTATAATATTTATATTTTTATTTAATCGCTCTTGTGTCGAGGCAAAGCGTGACGTTGAGTTCCACCACTCAACACGCAATGCCTCCAGAATTCGCCGGACAATGTGAAACGGAGTGTAGTAATTAATTATTAAAACGAGTGACTTTTGAGTTAGTTATTTCACGCAAAGAAACCCCCGACAAAATATTTAATACGTGCGAATGTGAACACACTGTTAATTAAAACGTTAGGTGCTGTATAAAATATTTTGATGTGTCAAGGTATTGTGTAGTTATTTCATTCATCTCCTTTTAATGAGGTCAAGAAAATAATACATGTATCGGTTGAGTAGTTCCACGTTGTTGAAAGCTGAAATTTTCGACAGTTCTTTTAATATAAGGTGCGGGGTATGTCTAGTTGTGACGCAAACGCAATAGCGTTCAACTTTAAGCGCAGGTTGTGGGTTCGATACCGACTCGAGGTAATTTAATTTCGTCGCTCTGGTAACGCAATCCCTTTTAAATTCGCCGGAAAATTGGGAACGATAGTGTCTTAATGGTATCGGAGTGTCGTAACACTAGATTCACTCTGCCTATATGCCAAAAAAATCTCTCAAGCCAATACTTAACTCTGCGTTAACGGCGCCATTAATTACAAGTGATGTAAGTTTGACATTTGAAAAAATTATTAACGTATAAGCTTGCAGATAGTAAGAGACGACCTTCGAGGCCGTTTTGAATGTGCACAGTAGACAAGACCATATTTATATTAATAAACCAACCAGAAATATAAATCGTATTGTTCATATCTTAAAATTTACACTGCAGTATTGTGCAGAGCAGAAGCAAATCGTGGCGCAGAGGAACAAAGTGTGACTGTAAACGCGACTGGTTGTGGGTTCGATTCCCACTCGAGGAAATTAAATATTTATTTAAATTTATATTTTTATTTCTTCGCTCTGGCACCAAGGCAAAAGCCCAGTGTTAAGTTCCGCCACTCAAAACGCAGTGCCTCGAAAAAATCTGCGGAAATTGGGGTACCTTGCTGTGTGCGGAATACAGCGTGAAGCTATTTTTTTAATAATAATAATATTTTACATATATTTGTAATTACCACTGGTGAATCTAAACAAATAAATATCTTAAAGAATACAATGCAGTGAGGGCGAAATATATAAAGCTCCAGATTCGAGCTTATGTTACGCAACGGCCGTTATTTATCGATAATTATTGATTTATTGGTAAACTATTTATTCCTATTAAAGTAGTTATAAGAGTTAATCTCTGTTCATACATTTTTATTCCATCCGTTACTATTTCTTTTAACGATACTAAGTAACTGATCAGTACGTTAAGTATTTGTATAAAATTGAAATGTACTGTGCGAATATTTCAAGGTTTCTTATTTACTTATTTACTTTTATATAATTTGTAATAAACTTACCTATTTTTTATATTTATTTTAGTATTAAAATATTATGAATTAATGACAGCGAAAAATTTAAAATTGATTTTGAAAAGAAAATCGAATTAGAAACACTTGAATGGAAGATCATTCTATAATTTCCTGTCTAAGCTGTAGTTTGCCCTAAGGAGAATTGACAAGCTTCACGTTATATTATCGGTCAATCACACGTACGCATATATTTACTAAACAAAGATTGATTCAAAGCGTGGTAGTCGATGATTACGGAAATGTCCTCTAAAAATTATGTTATTATCAATCACTGCCAAAAACTACGTTTATAGAAAACAGAGAATTTAGTACATAGTTTTATATATTCATTTTTGATTAAAATAGTGGCGTGGGGTTACAAGGCTATGACTGTAAACGCGATAGTTTCCATTCAAAGAAAAGAAATATTTAATATTTTCATTTTACCGTTCTGGTAACGACGTATACGCTCCAGCTTTGGTAATACGCTATGCCCCGAGAGTTAGGCGGAAAGATCAGAACGAAATGTATTAACAATAGGTTCCCAGGTTCCCTCTGCTTACCCTATTATATAGTGTGAAGCTAAAAGTAAAATATTAACTTTGTAGTAAAATAAAATACACAATTTATAATATTCTTATAATATAATCAAATAGAATAATATTTATTTTCGTGTAAACCGTAAGTATATATGGTCGTAAATACTGCTCATATAATGTATAGTGCAATTATATATTATATAGTATAATCAAGAATATTTTATAACTTTTATTTAAAAGAAACCACAGCACCAGACTGGTTTAGTTTCAAAGTTCAAAATTATTAAATACAGATCGCGTCAAACGACAATCAATAAGAGATTACCTAAAAATAAAAGAATGGCCTAGTATTCGACGCGTGTTTTCAATTTATCAAGTCTCCACGCGTATGGTCCTAAATAACAAATGTATTTTACAAGTTACAACTGTGTTTACAATCGTTTCGTAGTTTTATTATAACGTAGGTCTGGTTTTTTTAGCTGCACGCCGTATCCTAGGGAACCTGGGTACCTTATGGTAAGATACTCCGTTTTCCTTGAGTATTAAATAAATTATACAATAATTGAACTTAAACTTAATTTTTGTAATAATAAGGTATCAGAAATAAAGGCTATAATATTTTTTTTTAGCTTCACGACCGCAGCGCATCTGCGTATCGTGCTGTGTGCGGAATACAACGTGAAGCTATATTCCGCACACAGCAGGATAGGCAGATGGAATCTAGTGTTGAGACACTCCATTATCCATTTTCCGCCGAATTCTGGATTATAAACGCATATATTTATTAATTTTATTATAATTGACATAATTGTATTTGAAAATGTTACCAATGTAACTACGAGAAATCACAACACCTAAGTTCATTTTGCTGTTTAGGTAGAGAGGTGCTGTTGATCAAATCAGCGTTGAGTTCCTTTAACATGCAGTGTATCGAATTGAGGCAGAAAGTGGAGAACAGAGTGACTTAACTTAAAATAAGTTATTTTTAAGTAACTGTTAAATCAACAGCGTTGAGTTCTGCCACTCAACACGCAATGCCTCCAGATTTCGGCGGAAAGTTGGGAACGGAGTGTCTTAACACTAGGTTCCCTCAGCCTACCCTGCTGTGCGCGGACTGTTATATCAATAATAACAATAGAATCGTAAAACTGCAAGGGACACGCTTCAAATGTAAGAAGAAACTCATTAATTAGCTGTTGCATATCGATTGCATATTTTCATGACAAGAAACAAAGAATACAAGTTGTTTGTTACTTTGAACACGATGTTTTATTACTTTTATATGTTTTCACTAGTTATAGGTTACATACATACTCGTTTATGAGTGACTGAGTGGGGACTCAGGTGAATAATTATTACATATTTTATTAGTTTCACTCTGTGTGCCATAAAAAAAATGAAAATGGGAAGAGAAAAAAGGGAACACTAAGACACTTCCGTTTCCAATTTCCCTGCCGTATTCTGGGGGTATTGCTTGTTAAGTGGCGGACATAACGCCCTGTTTTGAATCGTTACCAGTGACGAAAAATGAAAATATTGAATATTACATCCTCATCGAGTGGGAATCGGGAACTTTTCGCGTTTACAATCACACAATTATACCACGGCGCCACGTCTAGCGTAAATGGAATGATTATATTGAAATTATTCTCATTTTCGCACTGGTAAAAAAAGGCAGCGACGGCAGTAAGCAGGGAAAAAGTCTTGAAGTTCCTACCCTGTTGCGTGAGACGAGGAACAAGACTAAATTAGAAATATTTTTTATTAGTTTGCAAAATCACTAGACCACCGCCTTTAATCACGAATAATAATAATATTGGGTTAGATTACCTTCATTTTAAGGGTGTGTATTTCGTTATATGCATTTCTAATAATGTATTTTTTTTTATAAAAAAAATGCCTAAATATCTCTCGTTATCGTCCTCGATTTCCACTAAAAACAATAGGCAGTGGAGAAGGACAAGTAGATATGACCCCTAATGAATAATTTACTGAGAGTCGAGCTCTTTTGAAATTTCATAACAAATCGATACTACGCAAATAACTTGATGGATTTTCTATATATCGAGTTAATAATATCACTTATATTGTAATGTCTAGGGGTTGGTTAAATGGCAAAGATGAAGTAAATTTTTTATTTATTGGCACGCAGTAATAAACTATTTTTGAAAGTATTTTAAATAGTTTTGTTAGTTTTTGTTATTGTTTGAGGTATTCTAACATATATTCTTATAAAACCAGCTTCACGCTTTATCCCGCACACAGCAGGGTAGACTAAGGATACCTAGTGTTAAGACACACAGTTCCCCATTTTCCGCCGCATTTTAAAGGCATTGCGTGTTGAGTGGCGGTACTCAACACCGCGCTTTGCTTCGATATCACAGCGAAGAAACGAAAATATAAATAAAGTAAACACTTACAATCACATCGCCCTTGTGCCCCTACGCCACGACGGCCTCTGTTAATTTGCTTATATAATTATTTCACAAAGAACTTGTGACAAGACATTTTTACAAATATAACATTAACATTATATCTCGACGTAATATTAGACAACAGACAAAATTAAATACAACCCCAGTCATAACTTGGCTAAATGTCGAGACACGTTTAAGTTAATATAACTTTCTTATATATAGTTCAGCTTCACTTGATGTGTAGACGGTAGATTAACGATCGATTTCAGTAAATAGGTAGGCAAACGGCACTAGTAAGTGCATAAAAAGGTCAAGGCGGTACTACGCTATCATTGTTTGAATAATTAACTTAATATACTTATTGTTGTTTATTGTATAATACATAGACTATCAAAATTCAACGATACTAGAAAAAAAGCAGGAATGTAGAAGTTCCGATAATATTTTTGGGTTAAAATATAATTGAGGCCAGTCTGACTTTAAACGCGACAAGTTGTTGGTTTGATCCGCACTCGAGAAAATGAAATATTTTTTTAAATATATATTGTCATTTCTTCGTTTTGGTGTAGAGGCAAAGCGCGGCGTTGAGTTCTGCTACTCAGCACGTAAGGCCTTCAGAATTTAGCAGATAGTTGGAGAAAGGAGTGTCTTAACAGCAGGTTTCCTCCGCCTACCTACCCTGCTGATTGCGGCATACTTTATGAAGATGATTTTATATTGAATATTGTGCAAATATTGTGAATAAACTATATGGACTAAGTTTAACAATAATACTAAAACATTATACTCAGTGAGTGTTGCACAAGTGACAGTTTAACAATAAAATATATATATGTATTTTCAAGTATTATATTTTCACTACTGTAAAATCATTCTAGCTTGACAATTAAATGCAGTTTTTAACTTATTCAATTGAAATTGCATTATGTTACTATAAAAAATATTAATTAATATAAAAATTATATATTTTCTATAATTTAGAAAACGTATAAAAATTTGAACGCAGTGGGATTCAACTTTTTTTTTATACGTTTTCTAAATAAGTATTTTTCTTTCTTAAGTGTAGAATAAGACTTGAACAAAAACAACAATTGTTGAAATATCGATTGAAATAATTAATATTTATTTAATCTGTAGCATTGTTGACTATTACAACAAAAATAAATATTTCATATAATAAGTATGCCTTTTGATTTTTGTTATAAAAAGGTTGGCGCCTTTTCAGTCTCTTTTCCGTGTTTGATATTTGCATAAGAACAGTCTCTCTTATATTTGTCCGTTTAATAAAATTACATTCTTTAAAACTGAACTATTACAAATTTTATTAACTCCAATTTCCTATAAAAATGATATTGTCTATATGAAAATTTAAAAAGTTACATTTTGATATGTGCATTAAAAATATCGATTTCAATAGCAGTCGTCTATTTACATAAAAAATATCGCGAGTTCACTCTGCTCTAGAGGCGTTCACGTTGCGGCATAACATCTGGCTGACGGGCACGTCACGGCGCGTCGTGGCGCGTTTCGTGTAAAAACCGTAAGAGTCCACCGCTCATCAACTTGTGGGGAGTGGGGTCGGTGGAGGTTATGAGATCGGGCGGTTTGGTGTAACAATTAATTAAACATATCGTGGGGAACGGAGTGTCTTAGCACTAGGTTCTCTATGCCTACCCTGATGTGTGCTGTATCTCGCACCCCCATGAAACTGACATTTATTAAAAAATTAAGTTAGTATATGAATATTAACATTGGTATTAATTTTGGTAAATTTAATTTAAATATATTTTTTTAAAATATATATAAATTAAATTTGTTACCCTTGAAAATTCACATGGAAAATTACAACAACACACAAAAAAAATTGTCGATTTTGTTTATAACGTAATATTAACATAGATTATATAGACAGTGGCTTTTAACTTGGACCACGTCTTAAGTAGGAGTATATGCCCTCTTCTATAATGTGTGCTTAGAAGTGACGTTGCAATGAACATGTCACATTCTAACCATTAAACGTAAAAGATAAATTATATATTCACATAACTGTACCTGTATATTTATCTAAAGATTTATAAGTTAACCCTTCGCACTCCGTTGTCGCCGTATTTGCGACATTAAAAACGTAAAAATAAAGCCGCTGGAGTGCAAAGGGTTAAAAAAGCTTCACGCTGTATCCCGCATATTGATATATGGGTAGGCAGATGAAACCTAGTGTTAAGATCCTCCGTTTCCCATTTTCCGCGGATTTTTTCGAGGCAGAGAGGCATTTTTTTGTTGAGTGGCGGAACTCAACGCCGCCTAGGTTACTAAAGCGTAGAAATGAAAATATTAATTCATAATAATTTATTCCTCCAAGTGGGGTTCGAACCTGCAACCGTCGCGTTACAGTCACAAGCCAGGCCCTGCGCCACGATGGCCTCATATGTTGGATTTATTAGTAATTTTCATATTAACTAATAGGAAACATTATTTTGTAGGTAACCATAGTGTTTGTAAATAGAGGTGTGTATCCCGCAAGCGGCCGGTTAGAGGGAGGGAACCTAGTGTTAAGACAATCTGTTCCCCACATTCCATCAAAGTCTAACATATTCTAAGAATATTGATGAATTTTATAAAGACATAGATATCTCACTGACAGCTTTTATTTAGCTTACACTGTTTGATTGTTGTTCATAAATATATTTTATATAATAGTAATTATTTATGTAATATAACATTATAATTTGGTGGGTCATTTGAAGTTATTAAATATAATAGGCCATATATATTTTATTATTCTTCTATAAGTATTAAAATATTATAAATAAATTGTTTACTAATTGCATATACAGTAAAACCTCACTAATCTGGCAGTAGATAAGACCAGAGGGAGCCAGATTATAGGAATGTTGAAATAATTACTGAACTGGCTTATGAATAAAGTATTTTATACAAAAATATATTTTTTATTATTGACCTATAGGTTCTTCATAGCTGTCACATATCTCAGAAATAACTTATACTCGTACAAAAAAATATATCCTTAATTAAGGTAAGTTGTTGTGCAATTTGTATGTAAACTTTTAAAAACTTTTTTCTCAACATAATTAAAAAAATAATATTTAGAATGTTTTAATCTGTTTCAATTTATTGAAGTACCAGATTAGTAAAACTATATTGTAATTTTATACATACTTTTTTTAAACAGTTCATTGACCTTTGTTGTTATACCTAGACTTGGATAGTTTTTTTACATATGAATACATAGCTTTACATATAATTAAGTTATTATTATTATGTGACGTTTACAATTCTAGCAATGTGAAATGTAATGAATAATATTAAAACTACCAACCTTACAAACATAACATTAAAATATTAAGCTACATGGGTTTTTATCAATTGCATATACAAAGCGTTGGTTATTAGTGTTATTCTATCATACATTCCATTGTTAAGCCATGAAAGTTTAAAATATTCATTCAATTTCAATATAAAATACTATTAGAATAATAACATTTGTTGTTTTGGCCATGATTCATATATACATAAAAATATAAAAAATCTAAAATATTTATTTTTTGATAGGTGCATTTATATATATTGTATTTATTGTTATGTTTTGTCAACAAAAACATTACTGAGTCAAATGATGGAACAAATATATTATGAAGATAATGTTAAAAATATAATTATTATATATATTTGGCAAAATACACATACATGACAATTATTATAACTTTATGAAGAATTTCAATTATTTTCATTTTGTTGGTCAGATAAATACATAGCGTTAATTAGTAGAATAGTTTTGAATATCTTTTTTGTTTTAAGTTACATATATAATGAAGTTGTTTCTATTATACAAGTAGATTTTTTTCAGATTTATCAAACATAATGCAGATTAAACAAGGAGAACAGTGTCAAGAGATTCTATTCATTGCTTTCTGGTTTAATTCAAGACAATACATGCAAATGGTATTATGTTATGAAATAATTATTTATATAAGCAAATAATTCTCATAGTAACAATAATTTATTCAGTTCCTAAGGAAATAGATCAATGAATGTGTATTTTAACAACTTGATTTTATAAAAAAAGACAGAAGTATAAAAATAAATGAGATAAGACATTCAAAAATTTGCTGTCAGTCATTGTACTTTTAAAAATGTATCCCCCATATAGCCGGAGGATAGACAGAACCAAGTCATAAGATACTCCATTCTCAGTCACTGCTTTTCAAACATATTTGAGATTTTGAATATTATGCTGTGAAACACTTAATGATATCAAAGCATTTTTAGGTTATTATGTTTACAATGACAATAGCTATTATAATAGTTGACTTACCCGCTACTTCGAGGAGGGTTTCCAGTCGAGCTTGCATTTCAGGATCAACTGCTCTCTCTGTATCATCGTGGGAAAGTAGGAACTTGGATGAATCTGTACCACCACCTTCTTCTTCCATCTCCGCCTGAATTTAAAGTTTTATTTTCTTATTTTACATTCAATTTAGTATATTAAGATGTCAATAATTATGACAATTTTGTATACATTAGGCAGTTTAGTTAGTAACAACATAACAAAATAAAAAAATCAAACACACAGGCTCGATTCATTGATAAATATATAAATTATCAATAATCATTTATGCAATGTTTTCTCTCTACTTGTCTCTGTTGGCTAATAACATTCTTTGTTTAATTTGTTAGAGAATAATTCATAGCCATAAATTGATTTAAAGGTTATTTTTAATGTAAACTTTAAGCTTACAAGTGTATTGTCAATTATTAATTTAGTTTGGTAGTTAAAATAGGTTAGGTTATTAACAATACCAAAGCACTGCAAAAATTATACAAATTATTAATAATAAAGCAATACATAAATGTTAGAATAACAAGGACCATTCAATATTAAATACAAATAATTATGACATGGAACTTGTCCATCGCACACACATTATGCAGGTTAAAATTATGAACCACTCAAACTGCAACAGCTATTGGTGTTGTTGAAGCTTTCTTTCTGCACCCAATGTGGTCTTCCACTTACCAACAGGTCTGGCCTGCTAAGGCACAAACAAGCCAGCAAGATCTATAACACCAATGAGAAAAATGTGAGATATACTGACAATGTGGTGCTTGCAACTAATTATTATTGAAAATGGTCCTTGCAATTCACTTGTAACCAACATTTTTGCGCGAATCGTAGCGGGCACTGTGATAGACTCGTGTACGCGTGACGACACAAAACACAACATCGTTTATGATATTTGTTGCTATTTCACTTAAAAATTATATAATTCACACAATCATATCGAAATAACGTCACGAAAACAATATTCAGCACTTCGCATCGACTATTATGCATGTGATTTAGGAAACATGGCCACCGTAGATCGAGCCCTATCCAAAACACAAATAGACAATGAAAAATGTCTTACGGCGATTTAGCCCGTATCGTAGAATTATAAAGAATCAATTGAATATCGTTTAGGAGCGGCAGGCATAAATAATTTCATGCATTACTCAGTAGGACGTATGTACCTGACTTTCTGACGTTTTACGGAATATTTGGCAAGCAACTTGTACCGTAACTCGAATGTGATTTTTTTTCTTTACTATGCGCTTTGAACATTAAAAGGCATAAATGATTGATTAAAATGTAATTTTGATACAAAAAGAAATTGTATGGTCAGTCATGTACAAGATGTCCCTTGCAGCATTTAGCGGTACAGATAATCACAATCCCTCACTACTGCCACCGCCTCTGCCGAAAACAAAACACGTTTTACCTCAGATACAGAGTCATCCTCGCTTTCCGAAGAGTCTGTCATGTATTTGGCAGGTGCTCCTGAATACGTTTCGGTTTCAGATTTGGCCGGACTCGAAGCCGAACTCTGAGGAGTGGACGATTTTACCACATCAAGTTGCACATTCACCTTATCGATATTTCTGTTTTCAGACTGTCCAACATTCTGCATTTTTATCCTAATCCAATATAACTTAATTAGTCTCTTAGTATCAACACTTGTTCTACCAAATTAACACGTTCTTATATTAGCAAACAAAATTTATTTCGTCATTTAGCCAGGCTGATACCCGCCATGTCTACTTCTATGGCGAGGTTCCCGGATGCTTCAAGTAGGCTAACCAATTATCTCCCTCTGGCGATTCAAATCTGAACTTTTATGTGCTGCCATCTGCGTTAAAAAATGTTACATATTGTTTATAGACAATAATTTCTTTTTACTTGACATAACAACTTAGAAAATTGTCCATAGTTATTATGTAAACATCAAGTCTTTACGTTTTTATATGAGATAAAATAAATAAGTATAAAAGATAGAGATAAGAGATAAAATAAAAAAGTAAAGTTTGAGAAATATCATTTTAAAGCTTTTTTATAAATATATTCCCGGAGAATTTTATTTTGTATTTTTTTATTATATTGATTTAACAAGAAAAAAATTATTGTGAAGTCATTAATAACAATTATTATTAATAACTTTTTTAATTACATTATTTAATACGTAATAAAATAATACTTTTAGGCAATATAATCTGGATAGTTGATAAGAGTTGCCTACATAAAGATATGTTGCTCTATTACTCAAAAGTCAAAACTAGAATTGTCGACGGTATTCAATCATAGTCTTTAATTCTTCTAAGATACAACTTCAAATGGTATATTGGAATTTTATTCTATATACAGCTGTCTCTTTCTAACGCCGAATGTAATGAAATGAGGTGGGGAAAAGAGGAAAATGGTCGGAAAATATTTGTATTTCAAAGACTCAGATAATTGTCGTGTTTTTCTCAGTATAATCCGAATTTATAATGTGTTTTTAAATGATTATCTCAATTAAATACGAAATGTGGACGAGATATAAAAGAGGTGAAGTTTATTCTCATCGAAATGGTTATGCTGTAAATTGAATTTAGTGAATCCACGTACTGTTGAAGAAAAAAACCAGGATTTAAAAAAATGTTTACCTAGGCAGCTGCTAAGAAATATGGCTAGGGATGGGGACGTGCCTACTATTTTTAATCCAAAGAGAGTACGCACGCCTTCTGTTATTATAACTACTGAAGAAGTTGTGGAGAGCGAACAGGGTGTCGACATTGAGCGCGAACGTCCCAATGGCCCGCCGACACCGCTTAGCCCACGGGCACCACTCACTCCTCAGACCTCTGTTTCTTCAGCACCGCCGTTGACGACGCAACCTTCACTTCAGCAGGCTTACAGCGAATCGGCAGCAAGTAGTCAGGATGAAGAACGTCAGTTACGTGATAAAAAATGCCCGCGATCATGCTGTTCAAAAGTGGCAAAGAAGGTTCGATTGCTATTGGTTTTTATTACTATATTATGGCATAAAGATTAAGATTATATTAATTAATATTCTTAGAGTAATGTGTGCATTAGTATGGCATCTCCTGCACCCTTTGATAGTGTAATATTTACAGATGTACTATGGCCTCTGTGTCACAACCACTATAGTAGCATCCTGGGTGACTGTGACACACTGTATAAAGTATATGTACCTCCAGAAGTACCCACATACTGATAGTTCTCTAAGCAGTACTGAACCACCTTTAAATAACAACTACACTTCTAGAATTCGCACACATGTAAGTGGAAATTTTAAGTATTAAAAGAAGTTATTAGTTTAGTATTAAAAGAATAAAACTTTTGTACTTCTTGTAAAAAAATGTTAGATAACATCAATATAAAAATAAGAGCTTTCAAAGTCAATCATGTTGGGAAATTTTTATTTTTTTTATATATAAACTTGATTTGTTAATTACATTCATTCTGTAAATATATATTGCTCAAAATAATAAACTTCAGATGTATGTATATATTTTTTTTATTAAAACTAATTTAATGTTTTGTTTTTTCTAGCACTATTACAATGCACCATTCTTTACGGCATGGTTCTGTACAAACTGGCTAATTTTTGTTTATCCTCTCTATTTGATTATTATGCTTATTCACAATAAGTGCAAGTCAGCAAATGCCATTGTGGCCGATGCTTTTACAGACTTCAAGGATAAGGGCTTCACATTTGGTAAGTTAAAACAATATTGAATAGAAAATAATGAAAATTCTGTATGTAAGATTGAGGCTGACATGCAGCAGCAGCAGCACCGTGTACTGTATACTATACATCTTCCTCCTTCACAAACATAACAATCATAAAAAATTGTTTAAATGTAGCTATCGCAGGATGTTATTTCACAATAATCTCTACATACCTACTTAGTGTCATAATGTAAATAAATTGTTGTAAGTATGCAATATTTCAATAGTCTCTACATATAAAAGGACATGTAAAACACGAGGGTTTAGAAATAATAAAAATAAAATTATTAACAATTGTTTAGTATATTTTATATACTTAGTATTTTATTTTATTTTTCAAGAGCAAGATGTGTCTTTATTATATTCCCCCATATACCTTATATTTTGACATGTCCATTCATATGTAGGGATTGTCGATTTATAAGTGATTATGATTATTTATACAATAATTTATTGTTTTCTAGGCAGTTAATGTACAATCTTATTCTAGAATACTTTTCATAATATGTAAATCTATAAGATTTAACAGTAATATATTAAAATAAAATTTTAATATATCTATTATTATGCTGCCTGTATAAGTTTTTTTTTCATAAATTTGTCTTAACATATAAACACTTCCTCACCATGGTCTGTTCTCCTTGCTGTGGGTCATCACAATACATACATACATGTAATTATTTTTTGCTTTCTGACTACCTTATAAAATCATAAATTATCAAATTTTGTAATGTAATATAATATTTGTAATATAATATTTGACTTTTGATAATTTATGATCTTATGAGGTAGTCAATCCGTCTAATAATCAAACTCAGTATGGGCAACAAGTTGTGGCCACCCTGAAGTTAGATTTTCTAACTGTTGTGCAATGTTCTCTCTGAAAGAAATCTGCACAACCAACGGTAATAAATATAAAATTTACCACAAATATTTTTATGTTATTATTAAATATTTTGATCAAAACTATTACAACATATTTTATTATGCAAAATGCCTCATAAATAATGCTATTAACAATTTAACAATTCCTCAGCCCGATTTCTGAGCCGTTGCGGTCTATTCTGCTTGCTGTGGGTCGTCACTATATATATGTATACATACGCGTTAAAGATACTCTTGTCCACGGACGTCGTGGCCTTGTTTGCGACCAACGTCTCCTGTGTGTATTTACTGTCTTGGGTGATATTGCACGAACAATTCGTCGGTGTTAGGGTAAGTGGAGGTTGGCTTGTATGTCTAACGATTTTTTTTTCGAAAGCGGAACATAACGCCGCGGATCTTTTCGGAAGCGGGACATGATGCCGTGGTTTAATGGATATGAAAATTAATTTATATATAAACTTACGATGGTTATTGTATTTTAATCGATGGTTTCTTATACATTAATTATTTTTCATATAAAGTGGAGGAAACTTGGTGAAATTTTATTTTTATTAAGGTTTTAAGGATATGAAGTGTGTCTGTAAAACCGACTATTTGTGGGTTCGATCTCCACTCGAGGAGATGAAATATTTACTTAAATTTATATTT
>DWAP01000341.1:0-22828 GCA_018230625.1 Heliconius eleuchia | reverse complement strand
AATGGATTCTGTTAGTTATCCTTTAACACCCTGGCTAATTTTTTAAAAATATTTTTAATGTACAGAAACGATTTTTCTACAGATTTATTATAAGTATAGATTGGGATTTTTTCTCTCTCTTATTTAATAGAAAAATGTTTATTTTGGCTGAGACGACGACGACAGACGCAGAAAGCTGTGATAAAAAAAGTTCCATAAAATTCCGTTCAGCTATTTCAAAGATTAAGGCAAACAAAAAGATAGACACACAGACGCAATTTTTAAAATTATTCGTTTATGTTTTGATATCGTGTTGATAATCTACACTTGAAAAAACACGTTTATTTTGAACTCACATAAAGACACACTTAATATTTATAGAGAATTTACTGTGCCTTTATTTTTATATATATCATTATTTCTCATTGCTAAATTTAGGTGGACCATTACGATTATGAAGAAGTCGAAATCAATTATACCCACAGACATACTGACAGACACTTTTATTACAGAATAGATAGATAGATGGATGATATGCTTGAACGAAGTCGCGAGCACTGCTAGTATATTAATAAAAATAGATAAAACAATTGTGAAAACCGCCGTGGCGTAATGGCACAAGAATTAAAACGCGATGGTTGTGGGTTGAATATTTTCATTTCTTCACATTGGTACCAAAGCAACAAGCCCGGCGTTGAGTTCGGCCACTCAACACACAAAGCCTTGAAAAATTCAGCGGAAAGTGTGGAACGGAGTGTCTTATTCTTACCCAGCTGTATGCGGGATACAGCGTGATGCTGATTTGATTTTTATTTTATATAGAAATAACAATAAAAAAGAAGGCTTTTTAACCTAAATCTCGTTAACTGAGATAATTTTAGCAATCATGTCACAAATGCAATTGAAATATCAATAAATAATACAAAATACATCAAATAGCAGTATTCGCTACTTAATTGAGGTTCCATCCAATATATTACACTATTATCGTAAACAGTAGTTTGATTAATGATGTTCAATACAAAAATCATGTGGCTGTTTAAATTTATCACTCTTACACAGGCATTGAGTATATTCAGGTGAGCGATTTTTATCTTGTTGCATATAAGCTTTTTGCATTTACCAAATATTTTATATATTACCAATCAATAATCGATGTATCGAAAATTCGACTGATGTGGAGAACGGAGTGTTTTAACACCCGGTTCCCCACTAACAAGAGTCATATCAAGTACATCCTTGATGGATAAAATTAATAAAATTGCGTTAACTGCGTCAATTCTAAAATTTTTTTTGGAATATGTATTTTCAGGTTGCCTCAAGAGATGTAGTTTCTGCGCTTGTATGAGATTAGTTGAAGTTAATTACAGTAAAATTACAATTAGTTCTCTTTTTTTTTTTTTTGGCCGCATAATATATTATGAATTGAATATTTTTCTTAGCTGACCCTAGGTCTTAATCTATGTTAAGACACTCCGTTCCTAGTAAGACAATTACGTTCCCCACTTTCCACCAAATTCTGGCGGCATTTCGTATTTGGTGGTGAAACCCAACGCTACGCTTTGCTTCGTTACCAGAGAGGTAACGAGGTCGAGAGGAAATGAAAATAATATAAATTCAGATTCCTCAAGTGGGAATTGAACCTACAACTTGTCACGTTAACAATCGCAATCCTGTACCTATAAGCCAAGACTGGCCTCCGAATAACTATAAATGTTTGTAATGAAATATTGATTTAAGCATATTAAACATACAAAATTGCATATACTTCACGAACAGAACAGATACACAATTTTCTTTTATTCTTTGATGAAACGTTACTCACGTTATCCACGTTTTTTAATAAGCGTTCATTTTACTGCAATTTCACCTTTCAAAAACATACAAAGCCGCCTGTCCGTCTTTATTATCTAGTTGAAATTATAGTCATTAACTAATGAGAAAATGAGTGGAGCCTCTCAATTTTCCTTCAGTTTTAAAGAGGAGGTTTTGAGTTACCCAACACTTTGTGTAAACTGAAACTGCAAAATTCTTAATTTAAGTGTTAACGAATTTCAATGCTGTCATTTGTTTTTAAAGTAATCTATAGACGCTATTTACATATTTTAATACCATCGGTTAGAAAAGATTTTCTGGAAATTATAATATAGTAGCGTTTGGCGCTCCGTTCTCTCTGAATACCCCGCTAGGGGTAAAACGTGAAGCTAGTTTAGTTTAGTTTTTTATAATATAGTGATCGCCCGCGACTTGATAAAAACATTGATTAGACATTGCTTTTGTTACATTGGCGATTATCTACACCACGCTTTTATACGGTAGTGGACAAAAGTAAACAATTTAAAAATACTCATCCACCAAGTAGAAGTCGAACTTACAACCATCTTGTTTACGCTGTCGCACTGCGCTACAACGGCCTCTTCTTTTTTTTTAACTTTATTATTTTATTATTCAATAATTATATATCAAAGAGAAATGCTTACTAACTTATGTCAAGGTGGGATTTGATATTTTTTTGTCTTTTATAAATTAGCTGGACTGTCAATAACTATATAACAAAATCAAAATCTTTCAAATCCGTCCAGTGTTTCAGAAGATGTGGGTATAAAATCCAGACAAGACAAATTTAAATATTTTTATATTTTTTCTTTCATGTATTTTCTCGAGAAACGAATTATTTTTAGTTGTACATTTGATTAATGCACATCTCTAATAAAATAATGTACGCATTGATCACTATAAAAGCCAATATCCAAGAATCAATTGCGTAATTTATCTCACAGCCTGTGCTATACGTAACATCATTTCGGTAATCTATCTCACTGTTTTATACGTTATACGTACTATAATCGAGTAGTGGTGTACTAACCACAAAATTGAGCTCTACAAAGCTGCTGAAATTGATCGTATTAATATCTAAATAGCAAAGTTTTTGTCTGTCCATCTGTATATTGGCACCACCAACCACTTTGAATTTCAGTAGTAGCTAATGTATTAACTTAATTTCGTTTATCATAATGAAAATAAGGCCATTGTGGCCCAGGGCCACAAGGGTGTAACGCGACGATTGTGGGTTCGATCCCCATTCTACATTTCCATTTCTTCGCTCTGGTGTCGAGGCAAAGCGCGGCGTTGAAATTCGGCGGAAAGTGGGAATGGAGTGTCTTAATACTAGGTTCCCTCTGCCTTCCTTGCTATGAACGGGATACAGCGTGAAGCTGATTTATTTTTATTTGATTTTAGATATAGTATATAAACTTGAAAATTAGATAATGCTATATAAATAGAGAATGCATTATTTATGGAAAAATTTAAAATTATAATAAAAAGATGTAAATAAATGTATTGACACAAATCATTTTATTCCATACATACTATAAGTCAAAGTTTAGGTTTTACCCAAAATATAATATACCAAGGTATAGAAATTTCTATTAAAGTCCAAGATCTCAGGTTAAGTTAATAACATAAAACAGCATTTTGTGTGAGTCTTTAAAAATGAATCAGGGTGACATTAAGCGGCCATTTCCAAACTTTGCTAATATGTGCCCAACCTCTGTCATCTCATGAAATAATGGAGGTAATATTTGAAAACTTTCCGGAGGTAGCCCCCTTCTAACGCCTACCGCAAAGAATTTTGCTACCCACAATAAAATCCGAAGTTTCTAAATCATTGAGCGCCGCTCCACAGTAAATTATATTTTGGTACAATATTTACTGTTTTACTTGTTTTATTTCTTCCTATCTAAATAAGAAAAGTGTAAATAATTTTATGATTAATATTTAATAGCCTGACTGGTCTTCAATAGCATAAAATAGACTAGAATGGAAGAAATGGAGAGAGGCCTTTGCCCAACAATGGGTCAGTACGGGCTAGGAAAAAAAATAAATAGATGTGTATTGTTATATTCTTACATTTACCGATATAAATAATATGTATATACAACATAGATATTTTATATAATTAAGTTAACAATAACTTTAATAAAATTTAATAAATATTCGTCTATCTATACTATATTTATTGAGTATCTTATCTTAGACACAGGTGTCTACGTCTTATTTCATCGATTATAATTAAATAAATTATATATATATTTTTATTTACTTCTGTGAGTAACTAAATACTGTCAGTACTAAAATACAGTGCACACTTGGTCAGTTTCCAGGAGGTGCAGGTTCGAGTTCCGCAACGTTCAATTTTTTACAAGTTTTCTAAATAAGTACACCGCTAGTACTAATAGTAACTAAGTACTATTAGTACTGTGTGTAAAGCAATGGACATAGATACTTAAGTTATAGTAAAAAAATTGATTTATAAAATGTTGAGGCCAGTGTTGGCGCATAGCGAGCGAGCAAGCATGTGACTGTAAGCGAGATACGTTGTAGGTTTGATTCTCACTCGAGATATTTTAATTTTTTCGCTCTGGTAGCAATGCAAAGCGCGGCGTTGAGTTTCGCCACTCAATACGCAATGCCTCTAGAGTTCGTCTGGGAAGCAGTGTCTTAACACTAGACTCCCTCTACATAACTTACTACATGCATAATACAGTGTGAAGCTGAAAAAAATTCTATATATATGCATTATTCTATTCCATACAGAAACAAATATTTAAGAGCACACAACAAATGTCTGAAAAAAGATAATCAGTAAATTTAGACACTGGCTCTTCATATAATCATATATATTTAATACGATAGTATGTATTCTCAAGTGAGCATTAACAATATTGAATTCCACACATTAACAATTAATAAAGCATTATATTGAACGAGAATAATTTCGTTTTGCTTAATAATATATAATTAACCTTAACTTTAAACTGTTGAAATGGCATTTTAACTTGAAGTATGGTGTAATTATTATTTTATGTTCTGCTTGTTTATTAATAGTAAAACACTTTACAAATTTATTACTCAGAGGATATTTTAAAAAATATTCTCTATATAATATTATTATTACTAGAATATAAAACTGGTGTAATAGTCTTACTTCGAGACACATGCCTACAAGAGTATGAGAGTATAACTCGACAAGTTGTGGATTCGATTCCCACTCGAGGAAATGAAGTATTTTAATATAATCACTTCTTGGTATCCAGGCAAAGTGCGGTGTTGATATCTGCCACTCAACACGCAATGCCTCCAGAATTCCACGGAAAATGTCGAACTGAGAAATGTATGTAAAAAGAGGAGTCTTAACACGAGATCCCAGGTTCCCTCTTCATCTTTTGAAATTAAATAAAAACAATATACATACTTACTTATTCGCACATATATCGCAATATTCTTCCTATATCATTGGTGTAGATGAAACGTAATAAAAGCAGTACCGCTAATATGTGTGATCATTTTTTACCCGACTTACGGGTGAGGTTTCGCAAAGCCAAAACAATAAATCACCAAGGCGGGCTGTGGCTTATTATTTCTGGCCACACAGTACCTTTCTTTCCTGCTAACTAACCGACGCTAGGACGCTATATTTTTCTTTACTTCCTTCTCGTAGACCAGGTCAGTTATTATTAATCAACTTCACTTTAGTTCTTGCTGCAAGCTAAATGGATATCCGAAATGGTATGGGTCAAATCTCATGAGGTTAAGGTTATATTATATGCAGCGTTAACGACAAAGTTTGTATCCTTATGAATGGAACTTCGAATTGGGCTTGTGCTATATATTTAGTTTCTGCTGAACTGAGCTGGTCTAATATTTTTGTTTGACATTTAATTATTTTAATTATATTATTGTTGTACTTAAAATATTTTATTAAGTTTTTGGTTTAAGTTATTATTGTTTTCGATTTTTAAGATAAAAATAAAAGAGAAGAAAACTAATATATTTTCCGACACTTGAGCTTCCAGGTAATTGCGGCAGAAAGTTTTGGAACGTGCGCGCAATATTGATGAGGAGGGCCACAGCTTGCGGTCAGCGGTATAACTGACTTATTCTCTGTTAGTTTGTTATGTTTTAATAGAAATGTACGATGCTCCAACAGTATTGAATTCGAATTTTGAACCGCTCAATTAATTATAGATAAGATATCCTAGATATATGGACCTCTATATCAAGGGAGGTTATAGACTTAACATCATATCAATCATTTTAATCTAGCTCACTATACCTGCGGTTGGATTTACTTCCTGGACACTTAAATGGTGTCAATTATCATACAAAACTATTAGTTATTTCCAAATAACCAAGCGAAGCCAAGGGAGCGGAGTGTCTTAACATTAGGTTTCCTCTGCCAACCCTGCTATGTGCGGAATACAGCGTGAAACTGATTTAATATTAAAAAAAAATATTTTATAAAAAGGTACTCAAAAATATGCACGTAATAAATTGTTATACATATATTAGAATCGTCCATATGTGGTCACCTGAATCCGCAAGATCTGCACATAAATTCAGCACGGAGCCTGCACGAAAGGTCGAAGTAATTTATATTATTCCGCATACAATTCCATTTTCCTATCACAAATTACTGACGGTTAAGCGTTTCGCATAAGTTGCTAAAATTGCGCGTCTCTGAATTTACGACTGTTTTGTTTCAAAACCGATATCTAGTTCACGTGAGAGGTCATGAAAAACAGATAAAATTCACACAATTTACTTTTAAGGTAAACACGTAATTCGAAATTTTACGTTTAATAAGTATTTATCGGTTTAAATCGCTTTGTTTATTCGAGCATTTGCACCTGCGAATTTTGTGCATTAATTGATGCAGGACGTTAGGTAGTACTTTCACATATTAAAGTAAGTTGCATTTATATTAAACGAAACAATCCTTATGTGTAATGTTTTTACAGTTTTACGTAAATGTGTGTGTTGTGTCCCGTAAATAGCAGGATAAAGAGAGGGGGCCTGGGAACTTAATGTTAAAATATTCCGTTCCCTTTAAGACAGTTTCGTTTTTCGCTGAATTTTGTGGGTCTCAAAATAAAGTTATAAAGGCTCACATAATAAATAGAATAAAAAGCTTGTTTTCAGGTTTACGACATCCTTTCTCTTATCTTAATACGACGATAGGTGCCGAATGAAGGATGTTAGGCATAAGACGGATTACACCGGATAAAACAACTGTAAATCAGTACAGATTTAGTAAACAAAGATTTAAGAGAAATATATTATACCGTCTAACTTTAGTATCACAAGCACAAAGTTTAATTTTGGTTTAGTAAAATGTACTAATACTTTTGAGTATATATTTATAAGTTTTTAAATTTAGTATATAAAAAATAGATACTTTTTCTGTTTTAAGCGTCACGGGTTATGTAAAGCAAGGTAGGTATAGGGATCTTAATGTTAAGACACTCCGTACCATATTTGTCGCTGAAATCTAAAAGCATTGTGTGGCGGAACTCAACGCCGCGCTTTGCCTGGCACCATAGCGAAGATCCTCGACATGGAATCAACCCATAGCCTGTCTCGTTTACATTCATAATTTGTGCCCCTGTGCCACGAATGGATTAACTATGTACATATATTTCATATAACAATTTTGAATAAGAGTATCTAACTAACATCTCTAATTACAACTACTCATTTTACACTCACCTTTAATTGATATTATACACCGTTGAACCAATATGTGTTTAATTAATTTACCGAGTTAATTCACGTTACTAATTGGATATGTGATAATTTCCTCGATGAGCCAAACGGTATTAAATCTGTTGGAGCACTTGGAGATACCGTCACGTCGGTTTAGGTTTATTTGTGAATAGAATATGTAGTTTTTTTGTTTAGTTGTGGCCAGTCGTGGCGCAGGGGTATAAAGTGTGACTGTAAGCGTTACTGGTTGTGAGTTTGATCGTCACTCGAGGAAATGAAATATTTGTTTAAAAAAAAAACAGCATCACGCTGTATCCCGCACACAGCAGGGTAGGCAGAGGGAACATAGTGTTGAGACACCCTGTTTCTCACTTTCTGCTGAATTCTGGAGGCATTGCATATTGAATGGCACAACTCAACGCCGTGCTTTGCCTCGACACTAGAGCGAAAAAATAGAAATATAAATATTTCATTTCCTTCAGAGGGGATCGAGTCAACAACCATTTACAGTCACACTTAGTGCCCACGACAGGCCTCAAATATTAATTTAAATTTATAATAAGCATGGCGATGAATTCCACCACTCATCGCACAATGCCTCCTGCATTCAGCGGAAGTGGAGAACGGAGTGTCCTAACGATAAGTTCCCTCTGCCTACATCGTGAAGGTAATTCGATTTGATCTAAAATTTTAACAGGTATCAATTCCACTAAATTTAAACCACAGAATCCAAAACAAAAATACCAGAAACAATATACAAATAAAGGAAATCGAAATATTGCCCCAATACACCTACGCACCGAATAATTTAACTTAAACACAAGTTGTTTTCCAAGGGGCATCTGCTCAAAATCGCCCGGGGGCGCTACAAATCACGCGAGAACCTGTTGTAGGTAATTTCCTAAGGCCCGTGATCTCCGAACGCCGCACTGGATGGCTACGCTTACAAATTGCGTTTGATCTTAACCGGCAATATTTCATTCGTTTATTTATTGCGTACGTCTGTATTGACGGGTCAATTCTAATATACATACATATGTATGTTTAGAATGCATTCGTTTATTACGAATTTAATCTTATGTTCAAGTGTTGGAAATGTTATAAAAATAAATGTAACTTTTTTGTTTTTTTTTTTCAGTTTCATGCTGTATGTATCTGTGTGGAACAGATAGTAGGGTTGACAGAGGAGATAATGTTAAGACTTACCGCCGAAATCTGCCGCGATTTG
The DNA here is from genome assembly GCA_018230625.1 of Heliconius eleuchia. NCBI lineage: Eukaryota > Metazoa > Arthropoda > Insecta > Lepidoptera > Nymphalidae > Heliconius > Heliconius eleuchia. Next base: position 14,073 of record DWAP01000341.1, on the reverse strand, counting down.
CCCATGTACCAGAGTCAGCGAGCGAAGCGAAGCAACAGCCTCTCGCGTTTACAGTCGTACGTTTGTGCTACTACTGGCCTCAAAAGATATGTTTAAAAAATATGTTTTTCAATTTTTTTTCTTATATAGTAAGTATAGCTTCGTGCTTGTATTATATAACTACCCCTTAGAGGGAATCTAGTGTTAGGACACTCCGTTCCCAGCTTTTCGTTGAATTTTTGAGATATTGCGTGTTAGGTGACGAACCATAACGTCGCGCTTTGTCAAAACAATCGTCAATCGTTGAAATAGATGCTCACTTAAAATATCAATACGCATGTTTAATAATTCAATGGAATTTTACATGTTGATATAAAATTCATATTTAGTTGGTTAGGAAAATGATATTTATACCATGTGTACGAGTGTGGTGTATTTGTCGTTAACAAATACTATAAATGGAGACCGCTAAACCAATACGTTTATTATATTTATAAATATTATGGAACAAGCTTTGGAATGCAGAGAATTTTATATAATTATTTTGTCATTTTTATATGAAAATTAGGCTTTATGTAATGTTATGATAAACATACACCCTAATTTTATATGGTTGTTTTGTTTTTGAATAATACTTAAAAAAATTGTATCCGAAGGACCCTAAAAAGAAGTTATAGGAAATATTTAATAATTTTCTTGTAATTTAATTTGATTATAACGTATATTTCTTTTCATGTATATACTAAACGTTTAGATAACAATAAAAGCCAAAGTTGAATGTAAATCATAGATATTTTCTATAAAACTTGGTGGTTAAAAGTAAATTAAGGTTCAAAATAACGCCCAATATGTTTAGTCTAAAAACGCAATGGTTTTGATGTCGATATTAGATTGGGGGAATGAATTTTTTTTTCACTTCCCCGCTTTAGTGAAGCTAAGCGCATGTCTAGTTCCAAAGTGAATTATTGCGGGAATTAGAGTACGGTGTATTGTGTAACTTTTAATAAATGTAGGTACTTCCCGTTAACCTACAATCTTGATATTAGTACGGAACCCTCGGTGGCGAGTGCAACACACACACTTGGTATCAATCTTTTTTAATATCTACAAATAGTAAATAATAATAATAATAAAGAAATTATATTGAAACGAAAAGCATTGTGTAGACAAAGTGAACTAATGTTACAAGAATGTGTTGGAACGTACTCTACAACCACAACCGCCTGTTACACATCATTAATTGTGTTTATATGTAAGTACTTTTATTTTAATTATTCAAATTATTCAAAATATTGAGGCCATTCGTAGAGCAGAGGCACAAAGGGTTTGATCCCCATTCGAGGAAATGAAATGTCTATTTAAATGTATATTTCCATTTCTTCGCTGGTGTCGAGGCAAAGCGCGACGTTGAGTTTCACCCCTCAAACGCAATGCCTCCAGAACTCGGCGGAAAGTGGGAAACGGAGTGTCTTAACACTAGGTTCCCTCTGCCTACCCTGCTGTGTGCGGGGTACAGCGTGAAGTTCAAAAAAAAATATTACTATAAAAATGTTGGTAGTTGTTTTCATAAGAATTAAGAAACTGTTTAAAATATGCTTTCTCAATTATATAAATATATTATATGTTATTGTAATTTTTATTTTAATATAAATGTTTTTATTGAAATTCCTTTTTTTTAAAAAAGTGCCCAAAATAGCTATAATATATGTACCTATGAGCATATAAATAAATAGTTATCAATTTCAGTTATTTAATCATAACATCTGTTTACGTAGTAGTAAATTAAAAAATAATTCAAATTGGCGAATATTACATAATAAAAGGTAAACAAAAGCAATTAAACCGATTTTAGACATTACTACATAATATTACATGATTTATATCAACAGTAGCGGCCCGTTTGCGTCTTAGCCGATTAAATCGGTTAAGCCGTTTCTGAGATTAGTGTGAACAAACGCACAGACAAACAGAAAAATCAACAAAAAGACAAACATTTTAAAAATCATTCTTGCTATATCTTCCATCTACAGACACCGACGAGTTACAATTGTATTATAAGTATAGATAGGTCGTAGTTTTTATAAATAATTTAATATCCTGGGAATAAATCCTTATGGGAATTACGAAAATGCAACCCTAAGGTTTCATTAATTTTCACTTTAGAAATCGCATTTAAGCGCTGCAAACATATTATATTATATATTAAAACAGAAACGTAATTCCTTGTAGGTACTTATTAAACAAATAATTCACATGCTTAAGCGAGCGAAGCTGCGAGCTGGTAGCTAGTTCTTAAAAAATATATTTTATTTAAAAGCTCACTGCGAATATTTTACTTAACTAATACAAAAGTGGGCGTTTACTAAAAAGAAAAGACAAAACATCGTAATTGCTACATTTGTTACCGTTCTTATAAAAAATAGTTGAGACTGATACTAGGGCTTGCTCGCTTATATTTATTTTTTATATTATAGCCAAATGATAAAATTAATAAAAAATAATAATAAAACGCATCCTATATCCTTGTTTATACCTCTAAGAATATGTGTATAAAGTGCCATGATAAACGTTTCAGTAGACTTGGCGTGAAAGAGTAACAGACAAGCTTACATTAAAATTTATAATATTAAGTATTATTTGAAATATTAATGCTCACAGAAAATACCTTAAAGGTGTTTCACACATCAAACGGTACGATGTAGGCTTAACCGTTTTATCTTGGGATTAGTATATATTCTAGCCAATTTACGTGACTCCCTGTTACATGATGAGCCTGTGTTTGCAGGATCAAGTGCTAACTTTTTGTTTTCCAGGAAAAATTATTTTGATTACAATTGTGATTTTTCCTCTTTTGCACTACGAAGGCAATAATTATGTTTTAAATATAATTTTGCTGTGTTATTATTTAATTTTGTTAATAATTTTAGAAGTCATTGTATTTATGGTTATAAGGTTAAAAAAATATAATTATAAGGTTAAATAGTAAATAATAATCATCTGTAATAAGTAAGAGGCCAAAGCTTGCGGTTATAAACGCGCCGGATTCTAGGTACGATTCCCAATCAGAGAAATATTTAGTATTTTCATTTCCTCGTTCTGGTAACAAGGCAAAGCGCGGCGTTGAATTCCACCTCTCAAGACGCAATGCCTACAGAATTTGGCGGAAAGTGGAAGGCAGATTGTTTTAACACTAAGTTGCGTCTGCCTACCCTGCCATGTGCGGGATATATCTCGCGTGGATATATGAAGCGTGAAGCTAAAACAGTAATAATAATATATAATAATAAAAAATTCCATTGCATTTAATGACTAATGAAAGTGTTCATATATATATACATATATTATTATACGCCTATACTTGCCGCACTTAAAAACAAATAAAGATTACACGACAACCAGATTCACAATTCCCGTTTGATTAGAGACAAAACACTAAAAAGAAATAACTATTTATCCAGATTTGTCGCAAAAAAGAGGCATATGAAGATAATCTATGTAAATTTTTAGGCTGGACGCTGTAAACACGGTTTTTATTTCCTTTCCTCGCGCGTCCTTTTCTACAAAAACTGTTGATAGCTATTTGCAAACCATCTATGTACGACAATCCCCACATTAAATAAGCTTCACAATTTCGCGTCCTTTTTTTTAAAATATTCAGTTACTTAAAGCAAAATTTATACTGAATAAAAATTCTATAATAGTCCTAACAACAGTCCTTGCCTGCTGACATTGCTTATTAAGAGTAACAACGGCTATTCCACCTTTTTTTTAAAGCGGACTATAAAAATCGCTGTGCACGGTGACTTTACTTTTTAGTTTTTTTGCTCAAATTGCAATTAGTGAGGAGTTTTGCGAATCCTCGTCGTGGTGTCAGAGATTGATGACAATGGAAATTTTATACATCGTTAGTCGGGACCACGTTAGGTGAGTGCGCTCTTTTATCAGTAATCCTTACTGCTTGAGAACACCTTGGCTTATCACACGCAAGAGGTGATATATGATATTTAAAGTATTAATCATACAAAAATATTATAACAGCTGCTTTTCTTGATTGTTATCGTTAGCTGGCTGAGGCCGATAATATAAATTTATGCTGGAGGAAAGTCACATAAAAAGCATGAGGACCCCCCGAAGGGCATGTATAAATAGGTTGATGACAGTAGACGAGGCGAAAGAGTTATGTAGGGATCACAAAGTAAGTAAGCTTTATATTCATGGCGCAGAGGAACAGGCGTGTGACTGTAACGCGACAGTTGTGGATTCGATTGTCATTCGGAGAAATGAATTATTAGGTCACAGTGGTGTATTTCCGAAGCATTGCGTCAGGAATTGGGGAACGGAGTGTTTTAACACTAAGTTTTGTTTGCCTCCTCCTTTATGCAGGATACAGGGTGAAGCTGAAAAAAAAGTATAATAAAAATAATCTAATGTTTCTTCAGCATTTCTCGTCTTTTACGCATATAGTTATGTATATATTACATACGAACTAATAAATCTACATAATATATAAAGTCACAATAAAAAGAAAAACCTATTTTACGAAATCTTTTCATCTTAAACATCGAGGCTCAATATATTTACAAGAGTATAGTTGTAGTAGTCCTATAGTTACAAGAGAGTTGATTCTCCCAAAATACACAAATGATAAAACTTATTTTTTTTTAAATCTGTAACAATTTAAATAAGCACCTGTTATTTTTGTGCGTCAGCATTAAACTGATCGGCAATTAATCGGCAGCTAATAGTCTATAAATTTTGTCACCGCAACAATATATAATGAAAATCGAAAGCGATTATTCATTTTTAAAATACCTACCTTGTTTTCAAACAATATAACGTAAAAAAATACTTATACGACTGTACGTGACAATCAATTTTTATCCTGCGGATGGGTATTATTGCTGGGCTGTACACCCGGACTCATTCGTTTGTGTTTATCAGCAGGGAAACCGATAACCCACATTCCGCTCGGTCTGACGCAATGCAGAGATTAAAGGCTTTCGCTCGTAGTGCCGTGCCGGTGGATGGTGTTGGCGGGATCCACTATAAATTCAAACTGACGTATTTTTGACATCTGCACAGATAATCTAATCATATCTCCAATAGACAATAGACTGAAATTAATAGATAAGATAAAAAAAGTGCTAAGGAAAAAATATATTTAAATTGCTCACGTTACTATACATGTAACTCTAATTAATTAACAAAGACATAATAGCTGGAATAGTTGGTTTGAAAATAGTAAGAACGTTCAAAATAGAGCACAATAAAGAGATAGGATTCCTTGTGTTCGTGAAATAAAAGGGAACCCTTTTAGAAGCGAAAACAAAGGCGTAAATCTTTGTTGGCCGACTGGCTGACATACTGTTACATTCAGTTAATCCGGCGATCTGACTGAGGTCCTGGTTCACTTAACATCGGAACTCTCCTTTATGTCACGCAGCGTTAAGCCCTTCTGTCAGATGTTTACTTCAATCGTATCGTTTCGATTTGTGAAAAAATATTATTTGTTTTACCTTTATTTAGATTTGAAAAAAGAAATCATATAGATATGTTAATCGGTTGATTGGCATATGATAGACTGGTTTCATTTTACAGAACCTTACGTTACGTGAACGTTTGTCGTTATTTATATTTTATATTCCTTTTTTTAGCGACATTTCGTGTTGAATGGCGAGCCTCCACGCCACGCTTTGCCTAGATACCAGACAGATAAAAAGAATATATTAAATATTTAATTTCCTCGAGTACGAATTGAACCCACATCCTGTTACATTAACAGTCAGACAATTTTACCCCTGCGCCACGATTAGCCTCACATTAATATTTCTTTATTACTATTCAAAAATATATATTTATACGTTTGCCACTATTTAATATAATAATTGTTCTTTTTATGTTTACCAATAAAACCTTATAAACTTTATTTAACTCACGAATTTCGTAGTTGTATGAAAACATATAGCATGAAAATATATTCCATTATTTGGAATTATTATTTCAGATAATATTTGTCTTGGAAACAAAATAATTAAGAAGGCGTATCGTTCATCGTATATGTACAGCAAAAATAAAGAGCTGTACTTACATGTATTTATATTGTACTGTCCCAGTACAAACTCTTAATTTATTGGCATTGATACTGTCAAGGTTCCAGATTTCATGTAATAAGTTAAATCTCATACCGAGGCAATAATAACAGTGAATGTTGATTCAGCTTCACGCTATATCCCGCTTATAGTGGGAACCTAGTGTTGAAACACTCTGTTCCCTACTTGCCGCCAAATTTTTCGAAGTATTACGTGTTGAGTGGAGGAACACAACGCCGGGATTTTGCCTTGGTGCCCCAGAGAAGAAATAAAGGAAGAATGAAAATATTAATAAATAATAATTAATTCCTCTTAGTGACGAACCCGTAACCGTCGTGGTACAGTCACATCTTTGTGCTCCTGTGCCACAACGATCTCAGAGTACTTGCTATTTAAATATTTTTCAGTATAAAATATAAAATGTTGGACAAGAAAGACCCTTACTCTAATGAACATGAATAAGAACAATTTAAGAAAATTCTGTAAAGAGAATAGTTCAAATATATTTCTGCTAAGGGGAACAGAGAGATCAGTGAAGTGTTTAAGACATTTCGATAAGTGCTCGGGCTATCTTTTAATTTAGTTAATTGTGAGTCACAGTGGAGAGCTTCAAGTTGTTCTTGAGATATCACGAATGTCTTTATCCAATTTATTTAACGATGGAGGCGCTCTCATTAGAGATCGTAGTGGACGGGCCCGAGGCGTCTCAGCCGTCGAATGTTGGCTGCTTTCGCTTCGCTAACGTCTTCTTCGTTAGTTCCGAGGGCTAGTAGGTACTTAGATATCTACCATACCTTTTGCTCCTAGCTTGTCAATAGATCTGAAAAGTATCATGTTTAGAGTTACAGTATAATCTTACATATGATATTAAAGTATAAAACCACCGTGGTTTTTAATATTTATGTATAATATGTAAGATTATACTGTAAGATTGAGGCCATCGGCACAAAAGTATGGCTGTAAACCTGATGGGCTTGATTCTCAATCGGGGAAATGAATTATTATTTATTACTATTTTTATTTTTTCATTCTAGTAACATGGCTAAGCGTTGCGTTGAGTCCCACTACTGAACACATAGTACTTCGTAAATTCGGCAGAAAGTGCGGAACGGAGCGTCTTCAGGGTGGACAGAGGGAACAGTAGGTTCCCTTGCTATATGCGGGATACCGCGTGAAGCTGATAATTTGCTATAAAATTTATATATTCTTTCCAGAAACTCATATTTGAACAGTAAAATTCATTGAGAAATATTACTAACATAAACTTTTATCTTCACGGACGTCTTTTCGCCACGTGTTCCTGACAATATGATATAGACAATGCCTCACAAAAGGATTGTGCTTCGTTTGCACACTGTAAGGTACTTTCCTACTACTAGTACGTCATTTTTACACTGTAGCTGAAAAATATTCTACGCTAGAAATAGCAACATAGTCCAGTGGGTCGTATAAGTAATGTAGATTGTTCGTGATCTAAACGAGGCACAAGAGACAATGCGTTTGAAAAGGGTGAACTACATCGTCCTCACGTTCCTGAAATATGATTTCGATAAGTTGTAAGCTATTGGACGGGGTTTTTCTTTTTATGAAATTTCTTTGTTATTTACTGTTTAAATTGTGATATTATATACTTTTACACTAGTCGTTTTTACATTTTAATATTAGTTTTTATAATATACACATTTTTCTAAGTACCAGTTGTTGCCAGTCGTGGCGGAAGGGCCCTATCATGACTGCAAACGCGACAAGTTGGGGGTTCCTTTCCCACTTGACGAAATGAAATATTGAATATTTTTCCTTTTTTTCGGTCTTATGTCAAGGTAAAGTGCGGCGTTAAGTTCTGAAACTCAAAACGCAATGCCTCCAGGATGCGGCGGAAAGTGGGTAGCGGATTGTCTTAACATTAGGCTCCCTCTACCTACCCTGCTCCATACGGGATACAGCGAGAAGCTGTGTCTATTTACATTTATTTAATCATAATAATAATCAAGTCAATGTGAATGCAGTAAAAATATAATTATGTAAAACAAGTATAGTAATAGTATCGTAGCCGTTACTAGTTATTGTTTCATTCGTCGAAATGTACCAGAAATATGAAACGTATTATGGTTAGCTATTGTTTGTCAAGCTATTTTTGCATCGGCAATTAAAAATATCAAATAAAATACACAAGCAAAATAGTTCATTTTAATAAAGAATCTGTAATTATATCTCGCTGGTATAGATAAATTTGTACATATAAAATAAATTTTAGCTAACTCATTGATTTCAAATTGATGTGAAAATCTATTTTTCCCCAATAATATTTATATTAGAACACAAATTTTTTTTTTTAAATTTGTCTTTACGTCTATCCGTTTACTAACACTAATCTCAGAAACTGATTGACAGCTTAACTGATTTAAATGCAATAATTGTATTTAAAACAAGCTTCCCTTTAACATTTAAAGTTAGTTTTATAGATAAAAAAGTTATAATAATATAAATATATGCCTGGAATGTTAATATAATAAGTATTTAATGTTATTGACTGAAACTTTAGCTATCAATGTGTGGCTATTGTCTTTAAAATTAAATTTTATTACGTTACGAAAGTAATCCAGATGAGAAAATAAATAATAGTGTAGAACAAGCGGACGAAGCCGCGAGCGAGCGATAGTAGTTAATAAAAGACAAAAAATGTACTTTATTATACGACAAAAGAACAGATGAAATACGTTATTAATCACTCGATATGTTTCTGAGAAAAATATTATCGTCACATGTTCCCGACACACCGAGATTAACACGTCCGTTAGTTACGTCGTCATAGAATAGAGAGTATGAGAATGAGAATATTTTTCTGTAGGTGTATATACTGTTCATATATAACGAGAAACTAAACGTTTGTATGAGTTTATGCTTACGAAAGCTTAGTTAAAAAATTGCTTATAATTTTATAATTTTTTTTCTTTATATAATATATTTTGTACGTTATTTTTGTCTGTGAAATACATGCAGGGGCTCTAATATATTGACGTGAATGTGGACACATATTTTTTTATCGTATTATAAAAAAAATACTTGCAAACATCGCATATATTTTTATACCTTTTTTCAAGTCAGTTATAATTACAGCATAGTGGCGCAGTGGGGCGAACATTAAATAGTATATTTTTCTTCTATTAAATGATACAGAAGATTGAAGTATCATCATCTTATCATTTCTTTAAAAAAAATTGCAAAGCATGATTTGTGTTTAGATTATTACTTTTTAGCTTAACGCTGCCTGCACATATGACAATAGACACTGGGAACATATTGTTAGGATATTCCGTTCCCACTTTCAGCTCACTTTTCTAGACTCAACTTTAAGCTTTACTCATTAATCAAACGAGGAAAAGAAAATAATTCATTGTCTGGACTGGCAATCGAATTCACAACGTTAATATATGTAGTGCCACTGCGCTATGACAGGCTAGGTTTTATATTATAAAACGACGACATAGGCCAGCTGTGGCGCAAGTGTACAAGCAAGACTGTAAATGCGACACGTTGTGGGTCGATTCCCACCTGATGAAATCAAATATTTAATTTTTTAATTTTTTCGCTCTGGTAACGAATCAAAGCGTGGCCTTGACTTCTGCCAATCAACACGGAATGCCTTTAGAATTCAGAGGAAAGCGGGGAAGGAGAGTTGAACACTAGGTTCCCAGGTTCTCTCTACCTAACCTAGCAGGGTGAGCGGGATACAGGATAAATCATAAAAAAGTATATTACAATATATACTAAAACATCATCATTAAAATTCGTGCGTAAAGTATAAAAAAAATCAATTAAATTTTATACCTTGACTTAATTTCTCAAATCTATAAACTACCTATTTATTATCTTTCATTTCTATTTTATATTTTGTTTTATCTTAGAATTATTATTATAGTATAAACCAATAATATCACAAAAGTATATCGACATTTATTTTAGTATCCTTGTTTAAAAAAATCATTTTTATATATTCAACTCAAGTTTTTACTGTCTAGAATAATACTTCCATATAATATTTTTTATATATGAGTACCATTTTATTCAATGTATGAATTTGCTGCTAAGAATGTCCCACAGGGATCTCTGCTTTATTCGAGATTACGAGATTTTCTAATTTGTGAGCTATTTAATTATTTTTATTCACTGCTGCCCGTGGCTTTGCTTACTTATACTTTATTTTTAGTACAATTTAATACACAACGAAAATTTAATATGCTAAATTATAACATTAGGTATGTATTTTGTTTACTGCGCAAACAGATTTTTTAATTATATTAGTAAGAATGTTTAATATATATCGCTTCCTTTTTTAATACCAATAGATGCTGCAGGACAAGGAAAGAAGACAATTTTTTAGGCAGTTTCTTATAACTTTTTTAAAATAAATAGCCCATAAATGTACAACTGCAGAATATAATAAACAATGCTTGAAGCTGTCCTTTTAGTAGGTATACGGTATATTCTTTAGAGGTTTCTCTCAAAAGTGCGAGCTGTGTCCCCGTATTTTCAATATTTGATATTTCAATAATATTTTACATGTAAACTAAAGTAGAATTACAAACATATAAAAAATAATATTAACATAACATATTTAAAATATAAAGAAAAATAGAAATTTACGTATACATCTGTCATGTAATAATAAAACTATTTTAAAATCTTGTTTTTATAAAAGTAACTTAAATTTATTTAATACCCTTGGAAGTTAAATAAGAACTTTAAAATTCTTTATAAATTATTCTTTATAATTATTCATAAACTATTTTAAAATTGAACTAGTCTTTAATAGAACGATAAATAATTTATGTGAAAGGCGGCGTTCACTTCCGCCACTCAACACGCAATGCCTCCGGAAATCTTTGGAAAGTGGGAACCGGAAATGTCTCAAGTCGAAACGGAGAATCTGAATACTCTCCCGGTCTCCTAAGTTCTCTCTGCCTTCACTGTTATATGCGGGATACAGCACGCACCTAAAAATCTTAGTGCGTATTCAAATTCAAGTTATATAATATTATATTAACATAATATAAACAAAATAAAGTTATTTTCCTGAATAATAAATATAATATTTTTTTGTCAATTGAATATTCGGGATAAAAGGCTCGAATAAGCATGAAATTCGGCTTTGCCGTCGCCTGTCAACAGACAGAAATGATACGCACCATCAAGTAATTATCTCGTTACCCATTACAACTGGAAATATAGGGTTACCAATTAACAATTGTTACTGCTGACTCAAATAAAATAGGCGTTCAGTTTAATACCTATTTTCATTTATGTTTTGCTCTATGAACATACGGAATGTGGAAATGTTCATTATAATAAGATACCTAATTTATATATTAATAAAGGTTGGTATTTTAAACAATATGAACAATTCTTCGTCTAAAAATTAATTTAATCAACAAAAAACTTTCCAGCTGGCACATGTATGAGATTCCAAAGAGTTGAGTGACAGAAGCTAAATAGTAGCTGGTGTTATTAAACTAAATTACAAACAAGAGCTCTCTTTTGGTAATTTGCTTTTTTTTTTTAACTTATCCGTTGTATTTGTTGTATTGTAATTATATGATATTTTCTAAATACTCCGCTGCCCAATTTCCGCCGAATTCTGGAGGAATAAAAATAAAAATATTAAATAGTTCACTTCTTCGTGTGGGAATCGAACCCGCAACCTATTACGCTTACAGTCACACACTTGTGCCCCAGGGCCACGACTGGCCTCTATATAACAATATTTTTTTAAGGTCTGAAACCTGTTAATTCCTAGAATTAAAGTTCACCTTAACGTACATGATGATATGTTTAAAATAATGAAAGGAATAAATATATCAGCTAATTGTAAACAAAAAGTAAAGACCATGGGACCATAATGGAGAAACTCAAAAAAAATAATTAAAACACTATTAAATATTTTTAAATTATATTGTAGTGGTTAAGCGATTAGTTTCGCTCGTGACGTTAAGTTACGCTACTAAACACGCAATGCCTCCAGAAATTGCAAAAAATGGGGAGTTGAGTTACTTAACCCTTAACCACTGACGTACGTACTTGGTAGTAGTAGTCACTTTAGCAAATGTATGTTTATAATTTAATTTTGCGTGAGAATTCGACTAATTAGGTACTTACTTGCCTTATCTTTATATAACTCAACGAAAAAAGGTGCCGATACTTTAGACGAAAAATGTAACGACGAAAAATACAACTGCGCAAGAAAATATATTATATAGGATATTTTTATATAGGATATATAGGATATTTTTGCTACCAATTCTTTTATACTGCAAATTATGACTCTACAGAGCGAAACTGCAAATAATGTCTAACATTTATAAAAAATCTTGGAAAAAGGTACACAACATCATATCTTACACATAAACTTTCAAGTCTCATTTCTTATTAAGATAAGAAATGAGATAAGTCTTGTCTTAGGCGAGGATAAGGGCATTTGAACTGGACACCATCGATGAAATTTGTAATAATAAACAATTGCTACATATGTTTCAAACGGAAACGTGGCATAATCCGCTATAACTATTATAAGCCGGTCTGCCTGCAAGGGCTCAAAACTCACCTGCAACAACTTCTGCTAAGAAGTGCTTTCATTTTACTTCTATTATTATTTTTTTTCTAATTAAAACTTTTCTTATTATGTAATTAAGTTAATAAATATATTTAAAAAAAACTTACGAATTTAAAAAAATGTCTCTGTAATTTTAGGTAGTTACTGATTAATAAATATTTTTTATGAATATAAATATTGTTTTTTTACTATCCTTATTTTATATTAGACATGCTTAATTAAACAAAAAAAATATAATCATAATTTTTGCATTTAATTGAAGAAATAGAATGCATTCAAAACATGTACTTATGTCGTGCGTAGGTCAGTGGTATTGATACGGAATTACACGTCAGTGGCTAAGGGTTAACACTAGTTCCCTCTGCCTACTCTGATTGTGAAGTGAAGTGATGCTAATTCAAATTGTATTTAAAAATTCGATGTATATAAAAATGATATACAAGCCACTATAAATTTTAGTTGGAGTATTCAAAATTTCATATCAAATAAAAGGATAGTAACAGTTATGCATTGTGGTCAAAGGAGCTATAATAGTTTCAAAAACTACTATTGTATGAGCTGCGGAGCCGTTGAAGCGTGTTTATTGTTTTCACGCGAACAACTTGCTCAAACTACAAGAAAAGTCAGTTACTTTGACTGAAAAATTATTATAACCGTCGTAGCTGTGAATGTACATAACTTTAAGAAATCATAAAATATTTATAAGCAGTTACGTAAAAACTTAAATAATGTATGTACAGGTAATATATTCCATATAAGGTCAGTCGTGGCACAGGGGCACAAATGTGGTTGTGGGTCGGGACTTGTTGTGGGTTCTATTATTTATTTATTTATTTATTTTTATTATTCTATCCCCGAATGTATTATTTATTAAAATGTATAAATTCATTTCTTTGATTTTTCGGTAAAAAATTCGGAACGGAGTGTCTAAACACTCCCTCTGCCTACTCTGCTATGAGAAGGAAACAGCGTGAAGCTTTATTACATTTGATTACATTTGATTTACATATCATATATTTTGTTTCTTTCTCTGTATCGATTTTTATAAATAAATTTTTTTATCCTGACAATATCGATCCCATTTTATATCTAAAATGGGATTTTATGGATTTTATATCTAAAATAGGCTCGATATTGTCAGGAAAAATCTGTAGTTTGACTTACAACGTAACAAAGGAATAAAAAAACTAGAATTCTCACTGCCTCCTTACCAAAGCGAGATTGAGTGGGATTCAAATCCACAACTTATCGCGTTTACAGTCGAACTTTTGTGCCGCTGCGCCACAACTTTTCTGATTTAATTACATTGAAATATTACTGATTGAAATTTTACCCCTAATATTTTAATCTAATTGTTTTTTTTTTTTTTTTTTTATGGAAAGACACGGCAAACGAGCG
>DWAP01000340.1:0-22853 GCA_018230625.1 Heliconius eleuchia | reverse complement strand
TTGAGTTCTGCCACTCAACACGCAATGCCTCCAGAATTCGGCAGAAAGTGGGGAGTTACCTCTGCCTACCCTGCTGTGTGCGAGATACAGCGTGAAGCTGATTAGATTAAAAGTGGTAATAAAACATCTCTATTCGCAGAGTCAATGTCGCGTAACAACTAAATCTGGAGAATGTATATTGCGTTTACAATACAACTTATTACACCTTTGTTTCAAGTAATTATGTTTTCAGATCGCCTTGTATCCTTGTAACTTCTTAAAAGTTGAAATGGTAGTACTAGTAGTAATTATTGAGCTAGTCTTAGCAATTTATAAAGGATTTGTTTTTTCCGTTTACTTCCTTATGAGTTTTTGTTCTTTGGAGATAGTTAAATTGTACCAGACAAAATTAAAACTGAGACTTTCGCTATATTATATGCTACATTATATATAAATGCAATATCCTTACTCATAATTATAATTTATATTTCCTAGCTTTATCAAGACAAACTTGCTGTTCAGTTTAACCACTTAACATGCAATATGCGTGAAAAGCGGAGCAGGGAGAGTCTGAGCACTGTGTCCAATGCCGGATAAAGCGTGAATCTAAACTAAACTAAGTCAACAAGCTATTTGCGATATCAAAAGCACGCTGTTATTAAATGAAGTGACATACAACCGGAGGATGAATGTGAAAACTTTCGAGCGCAAACCGAAATTGAATTACCGCAGGCTGAACTGTCCAAACAACGCAACGCCTCCATGCGCCTTTGTCCTATATATAATTAATGGTTTATTAAGATAATTCATATTATTTTAATGGAAATATAATATTTTTCAATATGCATTAAATAACTTAATAAGATATTTTTCAATACGCATTAAATAACTAAATATTGTGAGACGGTTTTAAGATTTACTCTGTTCTATGTGTGTTTGTAAAAATCTCACTACAGAGAAATTGGGATGTGGGGTTTGGGGGAGTGAATTATTTTAATTTCCCCGCTTTAGTAATAAGACAAAACGAGGCTTTTAACTCCGTTACTTAACGCGCAATATCTCGAAATGTGGTCAGAAAGTTTAAATATTTGATTTATTTCAAAGTCTTTTAAGAAAAGATATTGATAAATTTGTTTTCCTAGTTAGTAGTTGGATATAGTTTAGGCGAGTTACATAAAACAGAGTGATAATTCGCAATATTTAGTAGTCAAAAAACTATAAAGTACGAGTATAACATAAAATTAAGATATTCAAAATCAAAGCATCCAATATTATATTTTTCTGGATAATATACATATTTTTAAAATCGACTAAATGTAGGAAAAACTTGTAAATATTAAATTGTGATTGAATACTAAAAGTGTTATAAAAGTTATAATCTAAGTTATATCAATACTAAACAACAATGTCAAAATGTGCAAAAAATATAATTATGAGAGGAGAAGTTAAGATTTCAATACATTGCGTGTTAATTAGCAACATATGTTCCCCCAAATGAGAATAGAACCTACCACCATCGCGTTTGTAGTCACCCTATCTCCCATTATGCCACTAGAACCTCTGAATTAATATGATGAATAAAATATACGATTTGAAGCAATTTAATTAACTTTATCGGAAATCTATTAAGGCGATAACCCTTTACATAGCTCGGGGACGAGACGTGCGGCGATGTGCTTCATAACAGCAGAGAACAAGAATACCAAGAGATCTTTACATATACTGTTCTGTGATGAGATGTTCTGTTAATTTACCGATACATTGTCCTGCATATATTTACAATATTTTTTTGGTTCAGTTCAGCTTGTGTATGCATAAGGTGTAAATTATATAAAAATAATTGTGCTAAATGATTTAAATTACTTTTTGGCACTTCGAAAAATGATTGATATCAGGCTATTAGGTGTTGTTAAGTGGCCAACACTAAATTGATATACCTCAACACAAACACGGTGACACTAAAGATAATTTTTATAAATAATTGCATGACCTGACATTTTTGCTTTAAATATTTTATCATAGAACTTATTATTTCACTGGTTGTTATATTTTGAAATTGAACATTTTTACGATCGCGTCGAATTGATCACATTTTATTTATAATGATTTTCTCAATCCTTATAAATAAAATGTGTGTGTGTGTGTGTGAAAAATCCTGGTCGGTTTCCAGGAGGCGCGAGTTCGAGTCCCGCTACGTTCAAATTTTTATACGTTTTCTAAATAAGTATTTATTATACTTTTTACCTTTAGGTGTGTGAATTAATATAACCTTGTCCTTACTTTTTCTTCTAACTTGACTGGACTGATTTTTTAAAATTAGTTACTAATTTTTATCTCTCTTAAGAATAAAGTAAAGCTTATTAATGTTTTATATCGTTGTTTATCAGAGAAAATATTTGTTACAAAGTAATAAATGAACAAAGGGAAATATTGCCCAGTTTAATTATAACTTTTGAATTAAACACTCAACAAATAGTCTAAAATATTAGCAACATTATATATTACTTTTTCTGATTTATCTGAGTCCATTTTATAGGCCACAATATAAAACACAACCGAAAGGCAATAAAAATTGGTTACATTCTAGTTTCAAATGAAAACATCGTCTTCTGGAGGAGAAGCATAAAACTAATTGAATAAATACGTAAATTAAGTAATGCTTGAACATATGAATTAAATAATTACTAAATATTAAATAAGGCAATAATCATAACAGTTGTCGACAGGACCACAGCACATCTCTACCATCTTAAGACGAGCTCAAGAGCCAGACATTCCTAGCATTTTGATCTTCCTCGCCTCCAATATTTGTCGTCGCCACCGCATATTAAGAGGCACATTCTTTGCCTCATACTATTGATAGAACAATAAAGTGGGGAGCATAATGGACAGAAGTGGGTTACCCTTCGATTTAAAACGAATGCCTTTCCGACATTATTTTAGATGACGGCAATTTTGCGAATAGTTCATTGATTTTTATGATATTTGCCGCCTTAAGTGCTTTTGATTGGTGCGCTTTAGAGAAATTTTATGAAATTGTATTGATTTTATTGTGGTGCTGAGATCTTAGGTAGGTAGAAACATTGGAATATTGTTTTGTTACTGTTTATCTTCACACATTTCTTAAAAGAATACAAACTTCTACTTTGTTTTTATGTTCGTTCTTGTGTCTTTCGTGAGAATTAAAAGCTATATAAGATAATAAGATACAGAAGTATATAAAATAATAAAGTGAAAGACAAAGTAATAGTAAAGTAATACAATATAAGTATTTTCTTATCTCACCGACTACTTCATACTTTTCATGTCGTGGTTGAATTAAAAAATATATTATTTTTTGTAAAGATCCTCATGATAATCAACCAAAATTTCTTATCTCTTTATGATTGTTACCTGGAATAGACAAAAAATATATTGTTAAAAATCATGAATTACTAAGATAAATTATAATATAAGTAATTAATATTTTTTTCTTTAACGCACTTAAATAAATATTGATGTAGTTCTAGTGGGCGAAGCCGCGCGAGGGTCGCTAGTTTAAAATAAACATGTACTATTATATTACATAAATATTTATCGATACTTTCTGGTGTTGAATTACTACACTAGCGATTGTCATTACTTAGTGGCAAATTTTAAGGCAGTGTTATTTATTTTATAAACTCCTGATGTTTTATTATATCATGATGACAGAACGCAGTGATGAATCACTTCGTCTTAATTTTATTTTTACATTCATTCTGCAACGTCGGGGTTATCAAGACGCAGTTGGCACAATATTTCAAACCCATACCTAAAGAAATTGATCAAGATTTTAAATAGGATTTTTTTACATTTCACGATGTTTATACATACTGTATTTCTTGTGACGCAGTTACGTATAGATACCAATAACGTTAACACATACTACTTAATTTTACGCAATTCAACATCGCTGCCATTACATACGACTCGATTTCGTGTATTAGGAGTAATTAGGAGTGTGTGCGGCGTTATCGTTTTGATAGGTTTGTGTCTGCGTTCTTGACAAATGGCATTTTAGTTTACAACAATAATTTTGTTATTTATTTTGTTTAATATTTTTTTTTTCATTTTTGGAAAAATCTCTTATATTTTAATTGTATTAGGTTTTAAAAGAGTAGTTAAAACTGTGGTTTCTTTTAAAGTGGTGATGACAAAAACACTGTGTATAAAAAGAATTAAAGAGGTTGATATTATTTGAGGTACAATATTCATTGCAAGATAGAAAAAAAATTATTTACAGAAACTTTTCCACTAGTTGAAGATGTAGTGCAATAAAATTAAAAATCAGTATAAACGACTGGTCTCAACGGCCAGTCGTGGCGCATGGGCACAAAATGGGACACGACTGGTTGTAGGTTCGATCCCCACACAAGGAGATGAAATATTTACTTAAATTTATATTTCCATTTCTTCGCTCTGGTGACGAAGCACAGCACAGCGTTGAGTTCTGCTACTCAGCGTACCCTAATCAGCGTGAAGCTGATTGATTTATTTTTATTTTAGTATTAACGGTACATTTTAATAATAATTACCGTCTGACCAAAACTAAATATAAAACTAGGAGATGGATAAAGAATAGAATACTAAGTAACAAAATAACCCGGCCAGTAAGTGAATCCACTACCTGCGTCGTAATAACGTTAAGGTCCATAAACCATTGTTTCATCAGTTTTATAACTTCATAGTTGATTTATCAATAGTATAAAGCTTACTTTTACTAAGAAAAATATAATCTGCAATATACCAGCAGTTTTGTAGCAAAGAAATGTTTTGTAAATATTACAATAGAAGTAAATGTTCTTGGAAACAAAATTGTTTTAATCTGGTGTTTTAAGAAAATTAACTCATTTAGTTTAGTTTTAACTTCTTTGTTAACAGAAAAAGGTTTATTGTATGTATTCTTGGCGTCACGCTGTTATCCGCAAGTACCAGGTAGGAAACAGAGGAAACTTAGTGCTGAGACACTCCGTTCGTCAAGCTCCGCCTAATCTACGTGACATTGAGTGGCGGAGTACAACACCGCGCCTAGTCTAGCAATCAGAGCCAAAAAAAAAACAATTCATTCTTCTGAGTGAGAATTGAACCCTCAACCGCCTCGTTTACAGTGGAGTGGGTACCTCGAAACTTAGTATCGTCGTCATTCCTTTACCATTAATACACTTATTTTACCCATTTTGCGGCGAATTCTGGCGGCATTGCGTGTTGAGTGGCGTTTCACTCGCACGCTTGTGCCCCTGCACTACGACTGGCCTCTACTCCCTCTGTAGTATATATCAGGTACATGGTATATATGTATATAGTTCAAATTTAAACATTTCGTACCGCTCAGTATTGATATACTGTTCTTCACTTTCCGTAAATTTTAAATATAATTATGTAAATTGGCGAAACTCAACGCCGCACTTTGAAGTTCCGCTAATTCATCATAATGGTGGAACTCGAAGCTATATTTTATCTTCAAAAGGATAAATTGGGAACGATTTATAATATGCTATATTGTAATCTAAAAACTGTATGGAACGGTTAAAGAGTTCCTTAAAATTAATTAAACAATAAATAGGGAATTAACATCAATAATGATTATATAAATCCTATTTTGGTATAATAAACGTGACTGGCTGCACGTTTTTGGTGTATGTGTTTTATTTACACGCTGAGTCCTGGTGTGTGAGTGTGTGTGTATATATCAGAAAAAATCCAGTGTTAAGAGACATCGTTTCCTACTTTTCGCTCAATTATCGAGATATTGGGGTTGATTGACGGAATTGAATACCGTTGGATTGTTCATTCAAAATAATTCATTTTTACGAATAGGAATCCTACCCTCAACAGCTGTTTTGCTTATAGACAGGCGCGTTACGCCACGACAGCCTTCTTTTTATAATATAAATTGTTTCTTAAATTTTTAAAGGTATCTTAATCTAAACTTAAAAATTAAACCAGCTTCACGCTGCAGGCATTGCGTGTTGAGTGGCGTAACTCGACGCCGCGCTTTGCAATGACACCAGCACAAAGAAGGTGAAATATAAATTTAAATAAATATTTAATTTCTTCGAGTAGGGATCGGTTTGTTCCGCTGCGCCACGACAGGCCTAAAAGTAGGTATAAAAGTATCTGGATCTGTAATTATATTTGTAAACAGCTTAAAGAACTAGTAATCTAATTTAAGTTAAATTTAAATGTAACCCGACCAAGTCACTTTACACTTAGATCTGCAGGAAAGCATCAAATGACAAAAATGGGATCCCATGATTGGGAATTGAACCTTCAACTATCATATTTACAGAATATAATTTTTGAAATTTTATAATAGTTTAGAGTTTATTTACACATTTGTATTGATAATAATAATACAAATAAGTAAACAAAAACAACGAAACAATAACTTATAATGCTTAACAAATTTTGGTTTGGGTTACAATAGAAAATATTATCTTAAGTACACAAAATAAGGCAAGTGGGGGTAATTACTGTATTTCCCTTATAACTTCAAGCGATTTTGCTTCTTCATGCCTTTAAAATAAATACTATATTAGTGTCCCCGCACTTCAGGTACCCAGTAAATAATTAACAAATGAAAGGTACATAGTAAAATTTTTATTTCTGCCCATCTGTTACTACAGTTTGGTTGTGAGCCGTTGAAAATGAAATAGATTTAGATTTTATTTTCTGATAATTAAGTGTCTAAAGCAAATAAAAATGTGTGAGGATCTCTTTTCGGACGAAAACTATCAGCTTGTGAGTATTATTTCTATAATATAAAACATATATATACGTGAAGTAATAACATATTAAAATATATAATTGAAATCTATGTATATTATTAGATAATGCCAAAGTTATGGGTTCGATCCTAGAGAATGAGTCATTTCCTCGCGTTGGTACCAACGTAAAGAGCGGCGTTTAGTTCCGCCGCTCAGCACGTAATGTATTAAAAATCCTGCGATAATTAAGAAACGGAGTTCTTTAGATTAGATTCTGTTTGCCCGTTGTATGAGGGAAACAGCGTGAAAGCATAAAATATATGTAATTGAATTTTTATAGGTTAATGCTAGAAAGTCTTGAAGTCTTCAAAAGCAATTTTTAATATTTTAATATTTTTTTAAATGTGAATAAAGTAAAAAAAAAGTAATAGTAAGTACATATTTAATGTAACTTGTCAACAATTTAATACATGAAATAATTATAAGCTTAGTTGTATCGTAACTGAATGAATTGTAGGTTGGGAGGTTGTAGAAGTTTTGGAGAAGAAAAAGAGGTTTTTAACATAAAACAGTTCCACGCTTTTTCCCGCAACGGGAATACTTAGTATTAAGTATCTTCGGTATCGGCCGAATATTCAAAACACGCGTTCAATGCGCGTTTGTATTGCCGACAAAGTTCAAAGTTGTTTAATTTTTAGTAGTATTTGTGTATGTTATTGGTAATTGGTGTTTATTTGTAACCGCGTCACACGAACAGCTATAAATAAATACATGATTATGGTATTTTAATAAATTCATTTCTTTAAATATGGGTTTTAAATATTTTTGCAGTTTCCGTAAAAGGAGCGCTGATGTTTCCACCCTGTATAAAAACAAATAAAAATTTCGAAAAAATAAAATTTATAAATATTAGTTTGTTATTTTATTACAATAATAACATTTAAAATTTCAGGAGCTGAATCTTTATAATATCAGAAAAGAATTAATTGCTATGCTCGAAGGGTGCGAAGAGAGTCTCTGCACAGTTTGTTTGAATCTTAAATGTAGTTGCAACAAAGACAGAAATGAGAAAGACAACAAAATTGTTAATGAAACTACTTTTGAGGAGAATGATGCTGATGATGATGATGATGATGGATGGTTAGTACAAGGAGCTAAAGATGTAGATAGTGATGTGCAGGAAAAAGAAGAAGACGAAGAAGAAGAAGACGAAGAAGACGAAGAAGACGAAGACGAAGAAGACGAAGACGAAGAAGACGAAGACGAAGAAGACGAAGAAGAAGAAGATGAATATGAAGAATTTGATGATGTAAACCAAAATGATAGTATAGCCCCTCCAGCATCATCATTGCCCAAACCTAAATGGGATAGCCCCAAGAAAGAAGGCAGTTCTTCTTCTACCCCAGAATTATTGCTCAAATCTAAATGGGATAGCCCCAAGAAAGGAGGCAGTTCTTCTTCTACCCCAGAAAAGGAGCCTGTACACCCTGATGTAGGAGCTTGGATGGAAGCGTCCCGAGCTGAACCAATTATACTGCAAAATCTACACTACATAGACACACAGAAGAAATCTCAAAACATACAAACTAACGGAAATGGTGTTGATGAATTTTTTAAATATTTCAAAATGTCTAATGACACTGCTGTCACTTACATGTCAACTAAACTAGCGGCGGCGTGCAGTACTCCCGTAGGGAAACACTATACATATTTTTAATTTATGACAACTAAAGAACCTAATAAACTGCATCGAAATCGGTAAAGCTTTCGCATACGCAAAAAAAATGGTACAAGGTAATTTCTATAAATTTTCACGTATGATACAGTCAAATGTCATTTCAACAAGTCGAAGTAATTAGTAAAGTTATTTATCTAATTGATCCAAATGCAAATATTCAAATTAGTAAACTTGTTTCTTGATTGTTGGTATTCCATAACACTCTGATAATGAATACTTGTATTACTTTTAATTTCAATGAAAGACTGATGTTGTAAATTTCAAAGACTTAAAAATATAATAATTTTTTTTATATTTGAAAATGTTAAGCATAAAATAATTATAATTTTATACGGTAATGCCAAAAAAATCAAGCTTTTATTTGCTGAGTGAGATTTTGAAATTGAATTTTTAACCTGTGTATTAGTAAATACAATTGCTTTTATTTTTAATATCTTTTTAAGTTAATGATAAGTTATGTAACAAAAAATAAAAAAAAGAACAAAAAATATTTTACTAATAATTTTACGACCAATATATGTCTGTAAGTATATTCAAATATAAAAAAAATCCAAAAAAAAAACAAATGAAAAAAATATTCAAAAATTTATAATTTTTCAAAAATTTTGCATTAAGGAAATTAAATATTAATTAATTATTAATTTTTAATTTAAGGTCAAATTTAAATTGTACGTACGACAGCAAAAAACAACGTATATAATAACGTATAAATTAAAATATGATAAAAACCTAAAATAACTAACTTATTTTCTGAGTTTTTGTTTAACAATTTAGTCAACATTTTAATAATTCAAAAATCACATACATTATAAAAAATGTTTCGCCTCGTGTTATTATTAATATCTATTGTTGTGTTGAATCGAAACTAATAATAGCACAAAGCGATTTAAATCAATTTTTATAATTTTTTCACTAACAACTGTCTGTCTTATGTATAAACGTAACTAGACTTAGCAATAATTAGTTTAAGGAAAAAAAATAACCAAAAAAAAAAAATACCTCGTGTATACTTTTAAGTATTTTTTATAGTAAGTAGTACATACATTTTTTAACATAAAATTGAAATATGAATTTATTAAATTTATATATATATGTATGTAATTGGGTATTCATAAATAATTTTTTAATTGTAATGCTTTTTTTATATCATTCCAAATAACGTGACAAATTGTGTAACACACATACAAAATTTAATTTTAGTCATAAATAATCATGTCATTGCTATTAATTTTAATTTTAATTGAGAAATAAATGTATTCAAACATATTTTTTTATTTTTTTAACCATATGTATTTTTTGTTTTTAGCCAATTTTAAAATTATTATAAAGACATGTTCATTTCAACCTAGTGTTAAGATACTGTTGAGAGGCGGATCTCTGGTCTCGTCTTGCCCGGTTACTCTGGTAAAGAAATTAATATAATACAATAAAATGGAAATAACGAACCCACAGCTGTCGTGCTTACAGTGTAGCCCTGAGGGGTAGCGATCCCGTTACGCCATGACGGCCTCATCATAGGAACATAAACGTTATCCATAGGTATTAATGTCATATAGAGGGAATCTAGTGTTAAGAAACTCCGTTCAAACTCTCCGCCGACTTCTGGAGGCATTGCGTGTTGAGTGGGGGAACTCAACGCTAATAAATTAATATTGATTCCAGTAGTGGCGCAAGGGCACAAAGTATGACTGTAAAATCGATTGGTTGTGGGTTCGATCCCCACTCGAGAAAATGAAATATTTCTAAAAACTTTCTCCCAAATATGGATGAAATATTTAATAGGTAGGTAAATATATATAAATAAACTCAATAATAGCACTTGCGCACTTCTATAATTATTTAGTTTTTTATATTACAAGTATTTTTTAGTAGTATTATTTAAGTATTTTTTACTTCTTTTCCGCATACAGCAAAGTATGCAGAGAGCGCACGTGTCTTTTCCGCCCGTATTTGACACATTCGTATTGACAAGCGGAACTCAACGCCACGCTTTTTCGTGTTGGGTTGAAAATAATGTAATTACACGAGTGGGAATCGAATTAAAACCAGCGTTTACAGTCAGACAATGTCTTAGTGTGTAATTTGTGCTAATACTACAAAGTTCAAGAGTATGTTTGGTTAAACACACTAATCTCAGGACATACTGGTTAATTTATTAAGGGAGGCTATAGGCTATGTTACATCACATTGTTCGTTTCGATGTAACTCACTGTACCTACGGTCTGTTACCTAAGGCACGTAGAATGTGTCATGTGCCATACACCACCCTTTTATATTTCAATATAACCATTTGGCAAATGCCGCATGTAAACGTTAGATGTTGTATAAAATAAGAATACACTCTAATATCTAAAGGCGATCGATCAGTCTCAAAGACACAATGAGAAGTATAATGAACTAAAGTACTACTTAAACAATTTCCCAAAGGAGCGGCTTTTATTGAAGCCCCACGTCTGTTATGAGGGGGACTTATTTTATAGTAATATTTAAATATGAGATTTGTTAATTAAGTTTATTTTAGAATAGTAGGTTTGCTTCTCACTTTTTAATGGTGTAAGTTCGATTTCTGTTGGAGGTTGTGGTACATATTGTTATTTTAATTGATCTAACTTGAAAAGATCTTATGATTGTGGATGTATCTTGAAATGATTTTGGATTATGTTTCTACTCCAAACAATGATTTATTTTAATTTGTCTCTGATTTGTTTTCTTTCTCAATGTCTCGAAAATTGGGCGGTTCGTAGAAAATGGAGTGTCTTAATACTACTAATTCTGGCTACTCTGATATACACAGAATACAATGAAAGCTAAAAAAAATATAATAATTGCAGGGTTAAGTTCCGTTTTTGAACTCGTGTATTATTCAATTAACAAAACCGGAGAATCTTATCTCGCGGTTCCTTCATATTATGGTGGTGGGTTGTGCAAATATTGTATACTATTATTTTGTTGCTGCGGCTATTTTGGATTAAATATAATATTGATTATATGTCATTTTATTGTCATCAGAACTGAAGTCGAAATCCAAATTTCAGCTCAGGATAATAGGTTGAAATTGAGCTTGCAAGACTTCAAATACACATACTAATAACATGGTTTTAAAATGTAACTGATCGTTGTCCGTATGATATATGAGAAAAAAGATTATTGGGGACATTTAAAAATATAAAAAAATTCAAAAGCTTCACTCTGTATATCTCTCATAGCAGGTTATAGTCAGATGGACCCCGGGAACCTAGTAAAAAAACTCTAAACGTTCCTATTAAAATACTTCCGTTCTCCACTTTTCGCCGAATTCTTGCGGAATTGAGTTAAGTGAGTGAGTTGAGTGAGTATTGAGTGGCGAAACTCAACGCTGCGTTTTGCTTCTTTATCAGACCAAGGAAATGAAAGAATTATAGATATTGTCTTTGAATTAACAATTATATCAGACCAAGAAAGTTATTAATATTAGTAAATAAGTATACGTGTAGTTCAAGCGGGCAAAGCCGCTGCTATATACATATGTACTCATAGTAATTAATTGTTTATTCCGTCGTATTTATTAGAAGTATTAACTTTATTAGCGCAATATTCCCGGGGTACGATCGAATGTGATATATGTATATGTAATATTATATTGTTTTCTTATAATATTATTTATTAGGACGACGTCGCCTGGAACCGCGTTTGATTGTAAAGGTGATGGTCGTGGGTTCGAACCCCACTAAGAGGCGTGTTACGCTCCTCAATACGTAACCTGTCAAAATTGGGCGGAAAGAGTACCGTGTGTACCTTTTTCCCGACTGCTAAGGAAAGGTTATTAATCCATTTTGTTACATTGTGACAAAAGAATAATAGTTGTATCATTTTCAATAATGCATTTTTAAATATTATTTAATTTAGTGACGTACCTTTCACAGCGCTAAGCTTGTTGCCCACCATCTGCTTCGCCACGAACGCTGCCATCTTGTCTTAATAAGAAGTACTTGTTAGATCTGAAATTAAGGAAAAAAATAATTTAACACTTTTATCTACTCAGCAAAATTTATTTATACCTATATGGTACTCATGAGGTGAAATTAAAAAATATATTAAAGTCACAACGGACTAAAATAAACACCACTTCAATCATATTAAAATGTCACAAGCTCCTTCACGAAACGCTATTTAATTTTTACGTGAATTTCGATATTTCCCTACATTTCTTGTAA
This sequence comes from Heliconius eleuchia, assembly GCA_018230625.1. Classification (NCBI taxonomy): domain Eukaryota; kingdom Metazoa; phylum Arthropoda; class Insecta; order Lepidoptera; family Nymphalidae; genus Heliconius; species Heliconius eleuchia. Next base: position 10,215 of record DWAP01000340.1, on the reverse strand, counting down.
TAAAAGATAACCCTAATACCCTTCACAGAGCAAAAAATTAATTGGTTCAATTAAAAGGCGATCAGTAAGAAGACCATTGCCTAAGAATTGGAAGTCTAATGGGACTTTTATTCAAAATTAAGAGGATTGACCTAGAAAACAGTTTTTATTTTATTTTATTATGATAAAATTCGGAGACCGCGTTCGGAGAGATACGGTGTGGTGGTATTTTTGAAAGTAACGTATTAAAATTTCTTGATGTAACAATGTTTATGTTATATTTAGCTATTTTTTATTAATATTGATAACATAATTTTATTCTAATGTAAGAAATGAAAAGGCAAAGCTCTTAAAAGGATCGAAACTGCAGTTAGTTGATAAAATACTTACCACGCCATGATAATGTTAAATTTATTTATATTTTCAATACAGACATAAAAACATTAAAGTAGGCAAAAATAAATTCAAATCTTATTTATATAATTTATATAATTTATACTGAGGTAGAACTTGGTAAAATTTTTACAAGTCTTACAAGTTCTGAAACGATTTGAAAGAGAATAGAAATACTCTTTACAAAGTTTACTGTTTAAAGTATGACAAATAATGAATAATTTGAATTGTTCGCATGTCTTACTTTTTTGCAAGACTGCAATTTTTTTACATTTGAAAATTATTTAGATTTTCAAAATTAATCCATCATGGATTCATAAAATACTATGAAATAATAAAATACAGCAATCAATTCTAACATTGCCTTGCGGTATGTTGTGCGGCATACTAGGGACCTAATATACAGAAATTGTTAATGGAAAAAATGTATTAAAATAAAATAAGCTGAATATCTTGCAGGATAGCCAGTCAATTTTTTTTTAATTTCTTCTTTTAATTTTACGCTGTATCTCACAAGTAGTGTAAGCAGAGGGGAACCTGGGAACCTGGTGTTAAAACCTTTCATTTCCCAATTCCCCGAATTAAGAGATTGCTTAGATGATGGGTTGCTAACTCCCCGTTCTTTTGACACTTCCGTTCCCCGTCTGTCAAGATTATTTATCTCGAGATCACACGGAGGAGTCAAGCTGCAAAAAAAAGCTAAATTTCTGGGGCGCCAGAGTATGCCCTGGACTGAGCACAGACCACCCGGCCCCGCTCTTCCTACGCCCATGACAGTAAGCAAGTGCAATTTTGTCAATTTTTATAAGGTTTATTTCCCGTTAACCTACAATCCTGAAATTAGTACGGAGACCTCGGCCAATGAGTCCCACTAGCACATAATAGTTTTTTATTAAATAAATATGTTTGCACATAATCGTTTTTTATTAAATAAAGTCGGTTTTATTTAATAAATATGGTCTATCTAATAACACTAGAGATTATCTGTCTACCCTAAACAACTAAGGAAATAAAATTATACAAAAAATGCAAATAAGTCAACTGAATCTATAACTATGAGATGAGGGACCTACGATTTTTTTTTATATAAATGAAACTTATCGTTCTGTATGAAATCTAAAATTTCAAATACTGCACCTAGCGCCATCTACACATAGCGGAGGTAATCTTCAGATGAGCATTTCATTTTTTTAAATAGTAATAAGTATAAAAATCATAGATTTCCGATTTGCTTGTAAGCATGATCGTTGTGGGCTCGATTTTATTACAGGGAATAAACTGTTATTATTTCCTTTGGGAACAAGACAAAGTGTGGCGTTGTGATCTGTTTTATAGACACACACGTATCCAACTTTCTTGCTTACTGTCATGGGCGTAAATATACTCGTAAATATACTAAGTATAAATAAGAAAGAGCAAAAGCTATAAAACAATGAAACAGTTGAATAAAGCTTAAATCTTTAAAATATTGTGTAGCGCCATCTAACATCAAAGCATCTAACTACGTAGTGCGTGTAAGACACAATGTAGTTTCTATTTCAAGAAGATGGCGCTAGTGTAACGGTTGCCATGACAACCTAAGATGATTTTTTAGTGGCGTTTTCTTGCTTTTAAGTTAATTTAGATGAGATGTTTTTTTATTATTCTTAATCTATACGTACGTAAGTAGCTTTGATACAGGCAACTTTTATATATTTTTTATAACTATTTTATATTTATCATATATATATATATATACCTTTATATTCTTTGTTCATTTCATGTCAGTAAATCCCAAATTGGTTTTAGCTTCTTGAATATTTCGATGAGAATGTGTCATATATACGAAAATATCGTGTTATGGTAATGTAATGTCTTTAGAGGTATTATAAGATATTTTACAGTGATGCCCTTACGGGTTGTATCTTCAGGAATAATCTTTTAAACTTACACAATTAGAACTTTTTGTCATTTATATATTTTGCTATAAAAAAATTGTGATGGGCAGGAGAATATTCTGAAGTGGGCACACCACCTAGACCACGTTATTCCTACGCCCATTTTAATGAATGTGGAATAGTGGTGGCGGATCCCAACACCGTTTTTAAACCTTTTTTTAAATACAAATATAGGTATTTACTGTTTTGTTCTCTTCTTATGGCCTTCAGTTAAGCATTAATCACTTCATCTATAGTGGGATAATATGGTAGCGTAATTATTATGAATATTGAAATAACTCGTCTACAGATTGCTGACGTCAAATCTGAATGCTAACTCCACTTTTCTTTACACTTCCTTTCCTCACTTTCCGCTGAATTCTGGAGGCATTGCATGTTGAGTGGAGGAAGATAACGCTGCGTTTTGCCACGTTACCAGAGCGAAGATGTTTTTTCAGGATTCACAATGTATCCTGCCAATAAATAGCAGAGTAGCAGAGGCAGAGGGAACCTAGTGTTAAAACACTCTGTTCCCTACTTTCCGCCGGATGAGTAAGTAAGAACTTGTTGATTGGTGCAACTCAACGCTGCACTTAGCCTTGTTACCAGAGCGAGGAAATAAAATATTAATAAATAATAATTCATTCAAATAATGTGGAAATCGAATCCACAACTGTCGCCCTCAACTCAACAGCATATATTTAAAAGCAGAGAGAACTTAGTGTCAAAGCATTCCATTCTCTACTTTTCGCCCGGATTTGTCATCTTGACGGATCCTATAATCTTTAACTATAATAATTAATATTACTAACTATGTAGCATCAAAAGTCAAAGACAGTTGTTAACGAGAACTTGGCAAATATTATTTCCTTTTTAAAAAAATTAATTTAAAATGAGTTTAAAGATTTAAAAAAATATAGAAATATGCGAGAATATTTCTTTGAAACTTTTTAAGATGGAATCCGAATTGTGTACAAAAGAAAATGTTTTTGCTCAGAGCGAAATAGCTTAGTTTTTTATTTTATAAGTTTTAACCCACTTTTTGAATCGCGATATAAGTTAGATTTTAAGAATGATATAATTTTCTTTAACTTCACACTATATAATGGTGAAGGCAGAGAGAACTTCGTGTTAAGATATTTTGTTTTACATACACCTAATTTTTGAGACATTGGTTGTAAAACTTAACGCTACGCTTTATCTTGTTACCAAGTCAATGTGAGCAAATGGAAATATTTACCTCTAATAATCAGATGATTGCTACTGTGCCACAATGACCTCTAAATTTCAAAACATACAAAAAACATATTTTTAAAATACGTAATTTTTTACTAAAAAAATGCTAAGAACTAATAGTAACAGAAAGGCACAAAAAAGTAATATTAAAAGCTATATTAGATACACGCTATATACCGCACATGATAGGATAGGTAACCTCTAGAGGCAACCTGAGAACCTAATGTTAAGACACTCCTTTCCCATTGAGTCACTTCCGTTCCCCACTTTCTGCCGAATTCGTGATGAGTTTCGGAACTCAATGCAGCGCCTTGCCTTGTTAGCAGAGCAAGTAATCGAAAATTTTAAATATTTCTCTGAATATTTAATCATCCATCCGATGTCAAGATATTGCGTTTTGCGTTTGATGACGGAACCCAACGCCGCGCTTTACCTAACTAGAAAAATGGAAACATTTCATTCTCAGGAACATGAATCGAATCACAATCGTCGTTTATTATGGGTTTATTAAGACTGGCAGTATATTTACGGGAAAGAAAGAAAGGAATATTAAAATCAAATATACATGTTTCAAAGTAATGCTTATAACGGGGCGGTGTGTCATGAAACTCGCACAAAAGGAACGTTTCTTTCTTTTCGTGCGTGAAAAGATTCTTCAGGAAGCTTTATTGATGGCTTGACTGTGGTTCCCAATCTAAATTTAATATTTTACCAAACACACCAGCAGGTTAGGCTGGCGATAGAGGTAGCCTGGTGTTAAGGCACTCCGTCCTCCATTTTCTACTCAATTTTTAATTATTGCATGGTAAGTGGCCGAACTAAAGTAGGAGTCGAATCACACCATTGTCTTTACAGTGAGACGTACACTTTATAATATTAGTTTATACGTATAAATGGTATAAATATTAAAATAATATGCAATTAGAAACGTCGTTCATAACAACAATGTGATGGATTTCGAGAAGATAAAGTTTAAAAACAGATTTCTAGCAAAACATTTATATAGTAAGTTTTACGTAAAAAAAAAAAAAATATAGTTCCAATAATTCTTTCTTAAGCCACCAAATTCTAAAGTTTTAGACCCACTGTAGACACTTACTAGAGATTTTATCAAAGTGGGTCGGAAATGACGTGGAATTCGTTTGCGTTATCGCCTTATCAATGGTTTTGGCCCCATTTTCTAAGGGAAAGTTTAAATTAGATACTTTACTAGAGAAATTGCACCTAAATATAAAAAGATCGCTGAAGGACGTGTTTTTTTAGCAAATTGCTTCACATTTTCTTTATCTACACTTATCATGAAGTGTGGCGCAGTGGCATTTGACTATAAACGCGATGGTTGTCGGTTCGATGACTAGATTCCCTCTGCCTATAAGCGGGATACAGCGCGAAGCTGATTTTTATTTTCACTCTTTTCTAATTTTTATTAAAATTACAAAATAATGAAAGTTAAATATATGTTAAATATAAATGAATGTTAAATAATGAATGTTTAATAAAAAGAATGAATGTTATTCAGCAATACTGGAACAATCTTATTTAAATGCAAATGTAGATTTCGATGTCGACCAAACACAGCAGGGTAGGCAGAGGAAACCCAGTGTTAAGACACTCCATTCCCAACTTTCTGTCGAATTCTGGCAGATGTGGCAGAGTTCAACGCCGCGCTTTGCCTCGACATCAGAGCGAAGAAATGAAAATATAAATATACCAAAAAGAATGCTTATTTTAATAACTAGCTTGACTTGTGGTTTCGCACATATTGCTTTAGTGCAACGTATTACGTACTATATATATAATACTATTATTCGTATCATTATAAAACTGAATTACTTATTTAGTTTAACGCGCTAATCTCAGGAACTGCTAGTTGAAATTAAAAAAACATTTTACGTTTTATAATCCATTTCTTAAGAAATATATTGAATATATCACGTCAATGATTTCTAGGCCGTCGTGGCCACAAGGGTGTGGCTGTATCGCGACGGTTGTGGGCTCAATCCACACAGGGGGGAATTATTTTTATTTATAAATTAATAATTTCATTTTTAACATTTTTTAAAGTGTTATTCCATACTTAGGAAAGAAAAATACTTATTTTTCTAAATAAGTAATATTTTTATTTCTTCTTTCTGACACCAAAGCAAAAGCCCTATATTGGGTTCCGCCATTCAACACGTTATATCTTGAAAAAATCGGCGGAAAGTGGGAAACGGAGAGACTTAACACTATCTCTCTCTCTCTCTGCCTACTCTACTATGTGCGGAATACAGCGTGAAGCTGAAAAGTTAATCTATAATATAAATATACAAAATAAATATATATGTATAATACATACTCGCATATATAATACAATACATATGTGCAAGTATAATCCAAAGGTCGTACTAAACAATTCAAACGGTAGAAAAGGTTAGAGGTTGAACGTAAGGGGTTCTAATGAAAAAATAATAATACTGTATTAAAATTATACGCGCCAGATGCGCCAGGTATTTTTGGTTGGGTTTTTTTTTTTATAATACGTCATTGTTGAAAGTAATGATAATTAGTACGTGTTGTTGTTTTAAAGGATTTTTTATGTATACTGCTTTTTTCAGCTATATACTGATGTTATAAAAGGAGGTTGTTATTTTAAAAATTCGGTATTCCAAAAGGAACGAAATATTCAATTTGTTTTTTTTTTGTTTCTATTGATATTCTAAGTATTGTATGTATTTAACTTAAGCGAGTTAAGATCTCTTTTTTTGCTTCACTGTTTTTGATTGTGTTGAGTTGCGTGGCGGAATCAACGCTGGGCTTTGTCCTGTTACCAGAGCGAGGAATTAAAAATAAATTATGGGCAACAGTCTAACTTAGATTCTTAATATAGTATATCAAATTTTAATTTAAAAAGCTTTTATAAAGCTTAAGTTTTATATAACTTTAAGCCGAAAAAAGAAAATATTTATAAATAACCCATATATAATAAGTAACAAACGTATCGCGATCAAACCTTTACCGCTTCCCACACTCGTTTCCTCGTGCTGTAGAGATAAGGCTGCGAAATATTACTTTGTAAATGGAAAATGAGCCTTATTGTACAATGAATAAAATATAAAATGTATTAGATTGGCAAGAAAAATAGCTATGATGTGATAATATGATGTGAAGAAAATGAGATTTTCTAAAAAATGCTGAAATTTAGAGATAATATACAATGTCTTAGAAAACATTGTTAATACTTATATAAATAATTATCGATTAAATGTGAATCGGACTCGGTCAACGAGGCTTCCTATTCCTTATTAATTTTAGGATAGTATACTTATAAAAATCTACATACTTAAGTTTTGCACTCATTTTGTATGAAATGAACTTAAAATATAAGTTTGTAATGTTTTTGTCTATAAAATACATATAAATGGTTACTTTTCGGATTTATTAGAGCGAGGAAAGGAAAATATTAAATACTTAATTCCATCGAGTGGGTATCAAATTCAAACTGTCGCGCAAGTAACTGTTTAATTGAGTCAATATTTATGTATTTTTGGAATTTTATGAATTAAGCAGATATAATCTAGTGTTCTTTTGCGTTCTTCAGTTTCTGCCTAATGTCTCGAACTCAACGACACACTTTTATTTTTATCATCATAGATGAACATATTTCTTTTCCTCATGTAATAATCGACCGTCACGTCTACGATTAGCCGCTGTGCCACAACGACCTCGCATTCATTTATAATAATAAATTATCAAAGTTAAGTCATTTTCTTATCAGATCTAAGCTGACATAATGGCCAAGATAACAACTTAAAAAAATTATTTAAATTGTAGAAGGAAAATCTTATTATATATCTTTTTATATTTTAAATGAAGCTCTTTTGAAAAATGAAGCATTTTTGGCAAACTCACGTTGCGAACTTTTTGCAATAGCCGGCTATTACGAGTACATCGACTCGGTCTTATCTCCACAGATAAAAAAAATATGCGCCATAAATCTGGTTAAATCGATAAATTTAAGAGTGAATGAAAAATTACCTAAAAAGGTAATATGGGTACTTCAAGCGAATGAGTAGTTAAAGAATTAAAGAATTTCGAAAAAGATTGAAGAAGAAAATGTTAGCTGTTAGAGTGGTTGGGGAAGACCTCATTTGACCTTCGAAAATCTGGTATTGCTGATGTTGGTGTAAGGTCATGCTCGTAAAAAGCAAGTGGACCCCTCGTATGAACAAATCAATGAAACTAGACGAGACTAAAGTTGCTTATGAGGCACCTCTTCCAAGATTGTATTCTCTCTCTGTCTTTCTTAGCATTATTTCTTGCCAACTGATAATTCTAAATTCAATTCTCTTTAGATAGAGAAAATTTGTAAAAATATACCATCAACTACGCTAACAACATAAATAGTATTATGATAAGCGTATAAAAGTTTCGACGTAGCTTGATGAGAATGAGATATTTTGGATTTCGAGAGGCGCGGGTCAAATCCCTCTAAAAAAGTTAAAGTTTTTATACGTTTTTTTTTTTTAAAAGTGAGAAAGTATGAGTATGTATCCCAAAGATGAGAAATCTTATTATATTTTTACATATTTTTTAGACCGGTTCTTAAATTTCGCAAAATACTGGAAATAAGGCTATATTTATGGTATCAGATCGACAACTTCGATACATTATGTATGGAGTGGCTCGCACATAGAAGGGTAGACAGAAGTAACATGGGAACCTAGTGTTAAAATAGTCCGTTTCAATTAAGACAGCTCCGTTCCTCATTTTCTGTCGAATTCTGGAAGCATTTGAGGGTTAGAGGTTTTGACTGGCGGAACTAGAATATTTCATTTCTTTGAGTGGGGATCAAACCTACACTGTCGTGTATAGTCACCTTATAGTCGCTTGTGCCGCTATGCCAAGACGTGAATATAAAAAATAACATTATAATGATATCATAAATTTTTTGATTCCCTTTGAATAAAATATTATTTATCAAACCACACCTAAATCATGTATTTATCAAACTACACCTAAATCATCTTTCACAGTAAGATTAGATTCTTTATGTTGTGAAATTTCTTTTTAGTGTTTATATTTTATAGCGGTTATCGTGATTGTCGTCTTATTGTAAGCACGACTATTTTTTGTCTACTAAAAAAGAAAAAAATGTGGAATTGCGGTATTTCAACGATACGTAGTGAGCGGAGTGTTTTAGCACTAGGACGCCTCTGCCTACCCTGTTATATACGGGATACAGCGTAAAGCTATAAAAAAAAAACAGTTAGGGGGAGTGAGACCACTGAGGCTTCCGTATCAATTTTTGGATTATAATTCTAGAATAGGGAAGTCAACTTATTAAAGTTGAAAAAAATGCACTCATTTTGTATGAAATGAAACAGCAATAAATTTTCACTCTTCAGATTTTTTTCTTTATTTGTATTGTATGTTCTCACTTTATACCAAATTTTATAACTGTATGTCGACGGGAAGTATCCTTAGAGATTTGATTATAGAATTATAGCGCGAATTTCGTATAAAAATGCACCAAACTGATACATGAGTGCTCATATCTTTTGATTACGTTGACGGAGAAGCTGAGTTGAAATAGTCATATTTCTAAGCGCTTCAAGAGACCATAGGTTTAAATATTTAATATTAATTTCAGGGCGGACAGACGGACAACAAAGGGACCAAACCCAAACAAAGGGACACAAGGGAAGACAACAAACCTTATGGGATCTCATAAGGGTTCCGTTTTTAACTTTTGAGGTGCGGAACCCTGATGATATATTGAGTGTGTTTCGAACCCACGACTATCACAGGCATACTGTATTAAAAAAGTAATAGTCCTAGGTCCTTACATTATTACTAAAACTCTACACGACGCGGTGGTGTGAAAAGCTCCTCTATCTAATGCATTTTTAATGTCACTGTAAACATGCCTCGCTAAGCTCACGTTGCAACTTTGGTTCATTCTACACCGTTAGAAAGCAAGTTTAAAACTCTATTAGGTAAAAGATTGACACGATTGCATCGTGGTGTGCGTGACTATGCGAGATAGATGATAGTGGATTCGATTTCCGCTCGGGTGAGTGAGTGAGTGTTACGTGGATAATAGAGTATTTTAACATTAAATTTTCTATACATATTCTACTATATGCGTGATAAAGTATGAAGCTAACACACACACATATATATATATATATATATATATATACATATACGAAAGCACTTTGGAGCACTAACTTATTACAAGTGGGTTTTATTTTTTTATAAATATAACGAGCTCTATGTTTATACTGTAAATCATAATATCTGCATTTTTTAAATTTTTAAAGAACTAAATGAAAAGTTTCAACATTATATGCCACTGACTTACGTGAGAACTCAACCCACGACCGTCACATCTTCAGATTGCTCTTGTTACACTGCGCTATGTCAGTTTCATAAAGTAGTTTTAGTCTATAATAATTAATTTGTTAGCGTTGTTACACGTTCACTGTACTTTACGTATGCAGTTTGCATTCGTGTATAAGTTATAGCCCGAGATGTGCTCTAAAATTTGTACAATATTAATAAAGTTCTTGTCGCAGCTTTTGACTTAAGAGAAAGCACTATTTAATTAATGTAAGAAGAAACTTTTGTATTCGTTACTATTTTTTTTTCTTAAATAAATAAATCAGCTTCACGTTGTATCCCGCACACAGCAGGGTAGGCAGAGGGA